>JAPZDY010000009.1:10698524-10723932 GCA_029783645.1 Ctenochaetus hawaiiensis | reverse complement strand
AAAACTGTACTGTAGAATTACATTGGATCTCCAACTAATGCAGCTTATAATCTACAATACATAAATACAACTTGAGCCTCTCAAACCCAGTGTAATGTTAAGTGCTATAAAGCCTGTTATGTTACGCTGTTAACAATAAACTTGTAACTAACATGCTGCTGAAGTTAATCATTAATTTGGCCTATCCTATTAGTTAATTATTACAGTTAGGTATTATAGCAAAGGTTATAACAAATTGCCAAGCAGCTGCAGGCATCATCAGTGGAAGCGGCACTAGATGTTTAGGATTACACAAGACATGGAGGGAGGGCTTTTTAGCTATTCAGACTAAATAAAAAAATACAATATAGTTCAAAATTCCCAAGTTGAGTCTAATATCTTGTAACAGTGACTACCGTGCCTAGATTTAGGTCATTATGTGAGCAATTTAAGTTCAACTCACATCCAAATCTCTATTTCAATTGCACATTAGACTAAAATTGAGCAAACTTCCAGCACATACACAAACAAGACTGCAGTGACAGATGATACGGCACTGACAGTACATATATGTTCACTTAAGGCCAGAACACACCAAGTCGTTGGCCGTCCCTCCTTGTTGGGTCATCTGTGACCATCAGTGATCATCTTCTGCATCGTCCACACTGTCGGCACTAGCTGGACCCCCATTGGCAGGTTTTCGGCCAATGGGGGTCCTTCATAAACAAATACTGTAGTAGTGAAGGGGACACTTATCCTTTCTTCTGCCACAAGAAGAAGTCGGAGAGCTGAGGACGCCAGTCTGAGTTCAGCCATATCTTCAGCGAGACTGGTCAAAAGTGGAATGAAAAAGGCATACACTTTGTTTTTCCACGGTCTTCCGGTTTCTCTTTCTTGAACAGCAAATACAGACTACTGGTATCTACTGGAAGGAAGAGATATTACCCCTCACACAGGCACAGAAAGTATGTGCTAGTTGGTAGTTGGCCTTTATCACCACATTGTGTGCAGGGGCTGCTTTTTGCCCCAACTGGCTCAAACATGGGCTGAAGTGAGGCGATGCAAACAGATGGCACTTGTTCTTTGACGTCGGCTGGCGACGGCTTGGTGTGTCCAGGTCTTTAGTTATCCATTTTGAGATTCAGTGCAGACACATCTACCACATCTTCCTGCTGAAACTACAATCTAATCAATAATTTTAAAGCTCAATAAACACTAATACTTCGCCAAGATTTCCTTCATTTTTCTGTGACATTTAGATAATTTGACAGAGACACTGAAACTGCTAACTTGTGGGACTAATTAAGCTGACTTTGGAACCTCACCTTATTCATGTTTCCAGCTTGCTGAGCATTCATGGCGTTGTGCGCACCCAACTGTGGTCCTCCTTGTGTGAGCGTCTCTGCCAGCACACTGCCTCCAACAGGTCCCTGTGCTCCCTGCATGCCTTGGCCCTGGTACTGCATGCCAGGTCTGCCCCGGCCAGCCGGTCCCAAAGCTCCATTCATCACTTGTCCTGCCTGGCCCATGACCCCATGGCCCTGCCCACTGTTCAACATGGCCTGGTTGAAGCCCATACCTGTGTTTCCATTGCCAGCCGCTGCACCTCCTTTCTGAGTCTGAGGAGACTGGTGATTGGTGGAGCCCTGTCCTAGTGGATTTTTACCAAGCACAGCACCTAGCTGGCCTCCAACCATGCCACCCTGTTGGGGTCCACTTCCCAGTATGGAGGAGCTCCCTGGTCGCAGGAGCTCAGACAGCTGCTTATGTTTGGCAGCTGCATCAGGAACAATGGAGTTGAGACCAGGACCTCCTCCACTTGGACCCCCATTAGAGGGCATTCCCATCCCCAAGTCTCCATTTGGGATGAGCTCATCTGGAAGGTCGTTTTCCAGGTCAAACAAGGACACAAGATCTAAAACAGAGAAAATATGGAAATAAGAATCAGCCATCATCACTGACTCACCTCTTTGATCCAATAACAAGAAAATGAAGCACAGGCAAGCTACATGTATTTGCTTAAAGTCATATTTCATTCAGTTAATTTTCCTTTCAACAACCAAACTGGCAGGTGGTTTCTAAATTCTAGCATCTGCTTATACTTTTTTAACCACCATTTTCTAATTTCATTTTGGTGTGCAAACTAACACCTGTGTAATCTTTGTCTAGCTTTAATGTAAAAAATAAAACATTTTCTCATAAAAACTATTTGCTGAATATTTATTCACTTATAGTTACTCATTTTAATTCATTCTACCTTACACATCACACACACTTATTAACATTCAAGGTGATTTGAGAAATGAATGAGTAAAAATATTAGCAATGCTGTGTGACAAATTCACTGACATTTATTTTATGTAAAATATTTTCTTATTCAATTTTAAAAATTTATTCAGTCAAAAGTTCTGACACTTGCTGAGGCCAAAACATTTATTGTTCACTAAAGAATTCAGAAACATTTAAATGGAAGATACAAAATTTGAATGAAGTAAAAAATAAATCTGAAAATCCTTAAGATGGATTCAATTCAAATGAGTTTTTTTCTGTTCTGGCCTACCTTAAGACTTGGTCGGCAAAGATGCTCAAAAAGCAAGGTGGATGCCTACCCACTCAGGTAATGTAATCAGCATTTGGCATGTATCAGTGTGATGCACAGTGTGCGTGTAGAGCCCTAATAGTTTGTGCAACATTTAAAACTGAAAAAACTTGTAGAGAAACACAGTGTAAAACAATGACGCATACACTGCAACAGCATAACACACTAGTTTATACTATGAGTCTGAATGAGTATACTGACTTTGTCTTTTTCTGTGCAAGGACATTTGGACTGACTTTGGGCAGAATAGCATGCAGTATAAGTGTTCATACATGCCCACATGTAT
Source organism: Ctenochaetus hawaiiensis (assembly GCA_029783645.1). NCBI lineage: Eukaryota > Metazoa > Chordata > Actinopteri > Acanthuriformes > Acanthuridae > Ctenochaetus > Ctenochaetus hawaiiensis. Next base: position 10,721,068 of record JAPZDY010000009.1, on the reverse strand, counting down.
ATATACAGTAAATCAGCTCAGTTTAAGCTGTAGCTTTGCTGTTCTGCTTGATAATTGAATAGGTGAAGAGGAAAAGTTGTAGCTCTTTAACTAAGAGTACTCTCAGAGCTGTGTACAAAAAGTCAACAAGAACATGAAACACACAGAGAAAATAAACAGAAAATTCATAAAGGTTATAGTCCAAATCACAAGTATATGGCAAGGTCTTCACGTGAAGGTGCAAGTGTGCCTCTGTCTGTAAGCCAATTAAGATTTTACAAGCACAACAGCCAAACCCACACACACGCCAAACTCAGTGTCCAGAGCTATTTGGACTATTTCAACTAGAGAGACATCCAACCTGTTCATCGGTAAAATATGGAGGCAATTGATAGGAGACTAAATATTACAGCCACAGGCTTTAATTGGCATTCCTTAGCTTTCAGTGCATAAGATTAAAGCAACAATATTCAGGGTTACAGGAGATATGGATAGCACATAGTTGAGAGCAAGCACCTGGTCCCTGCCCGAGGCCTATTCAACAACAAGACTGAGCCCACACAAATTTAAGAGGGAGAGGAGAGCCAAACAGCTAGCTGACGGAGAAAAAGTGCCTTCAGTGTTGTGAGTCTTTTCAACAGGCTGAGAGTACCATCTGAAATTGCTCATTACACAACAGGGATGTGATGAGCACATCCAGTCACAAGAAATCACATTCTGAATAGTGACAACAGAGGCATCCACTAACCAGAGAATCCCAACACTTGAGTCACACTTTTCTCACCTTAAGAGGGTAAGGCTGGTGCCGGCTGTAACTCACCTAAAGCTTTTCAGCAGCCACATGAAAATCTTCAATTAGACTCTTCATTCTCAGAGATAATAACAGGCCGTGCGGCAGGCTGTTGCTGCCTTACAAGAAAAAAAAAAAAAGGAATGGAGATGGGAGGAGCAACATGCTTTCCCTATCTCCAGAGAGAGAGAGGGAGCAAAGTCACTACACAACCAAGGCAGTGGTAAAGGTACATGTAAAATTTTAAGGAACCACACTGAGCGCGGGGGAAGTACTTAGTACACAGCCTATTAACATGCTGTAGTACAGAAGCAGAGAGCATATTGTCAGCAAAATGGAAACACGCATATGAAAAATGCTTGTACTGATACAAATATTCAGATCTACTACTCGTGACTCACCTGCCCTTATCTCTAACAAGAACAGTTAAAAACCAGCAAATATTTGCATATTACCATATTAGACTAAGATGCTGCATTTAGTTTTAGGCCACACTGAGAACAAGTACAACCGAATAGAGCCACAAGTTTTTGCAACTTTTACATTTCATTTTACTGTGGATAGTCTGCATAGGCGTGGATTGCAGGGGGGTCCAAGATGAAAATGCAATGGCCCTGGAGTGGAAAGTTGAAGAAAAGTAAATTTTCAGAGGAAATTAAACCAAAGTCACGCTGTTGTGGTCGATCACTTGATGTACCAAGGGAATACAAAGATTAAATTTGCATTTTTAATGGGCTGACACCACCACACCACCACACAAACCAGTGGTGATTGGCACAATGCCTGATTTGGTCGGATGCGGTTGTTGGTTGTTGGAGTTTGAATCAAATATCAAATTAATCAGCTCACTATCCTGAGCTAGCCTCATTTAACACAAAATTAGTGCTTTTTAAAATACACTTGCATGGATAAATTCAATGATACTGATCTCATATCGCAGCCAAAAAGAATGTTTTCCAGAATCATGAGGTAGGTCTATGTCTTTGCAGACTGTTTTGCATAAAGCAAAAACCAAAGAAACAGCTTCATGAGTAGATCTTTTTAGATTACTCACTTCTTTTAGCAATATAGCCAAACATACAACACAAGTGTTGTAACTTAAGCCTAATTACTTTTCCTGCAAGACAACTTTGTGGTTATAAACCTGTGATTAATAGCTTTCTTAACCAAAAATAGGGCATATCATGTTTGTTTAACAGTATTTTTGAGCTTTTAACAATCATTAATTACATTTTGAGTTGTCTAACAACAATACTATTGCTTAAGGACAAAAACTAAATTATACCCTGGGCTATGCTGGAAAAAAAACAAAAAACAAAACCTAATCATCAACAGAGATTTAACTGAATGAGACTGGGACTGTGCCCTCCCACTCCTTCCTAATGATGGCTGTAAAGCAAAGTTTGGTTGCATGTCAATCAGGGAGGAGAGGGTGTTAGGTTTTTTGTAGGCTTTTTGAAAACCTGGTGTAAACTGAATTACATTTCATGAGTTCAAGTTTATATTTTAAGAGCCCTTTGTTTTCAATTATCTGTCATAACATAGCCACTGTCTCACTGTTCAGTGCTTCTTCCCCATTCAGCTTGATCGGCATGAACTGCTGTTTTTAAACTTTTTTTAGGGAATTGAAAAAACCCACCACTGGAACACCTTTAAATTGGTAAGATGAAATCTCATTCCTTTTTTTATCAGACTGTTAGAACCCCCCCCCCCAAAAAATCAAAAAAGCTTGAGGTTACATTTTAAAAACTGAAGAAGCACAGCCTGAGCTGTTTTCCACGCATTTGACAGTACATTTCTAAAACCTTTAATATGGCACTTTATTAGAAGAGCTGTGATGACTTCAAGATGTGCAAAATTAGTGGCACACTACTTGTTAGCTGGGGCTGCAGTCATTTGCTGAGCAGTGTTTATGAAAACCACAACCATTTGGAGAGAAGAAAATTGGGCAACAGTACATGATCTGAGAGGGCAAAAAGCAATTTTATTTAGCTTTTAAAGAGAGACACAGAGAGTTGAATAAATAATGAAACAGTTTAAAGTTTTGTTCAGGTTGATATGAGCATCTTGTGCGTGAAGAAGATATATAATTTCAGAGCAAAGAAAGAAAAAGGTTAAGGTAAACATGCCTGCAAGCAGAACTGTTTGGGGTGGCTTACTAATTATCATTGCTTCCTACCAGTCCTGTCATATCAATCAATTCCACTTCAGCTGAGACATTAGCCAGCAGATCCAGAGGATAGTCAGCCCCTGCTCCGCCACGCCGGTGAAAGGCAACATTTTAATAATGACTGTTAATGCATGCTAATGCTAACATGGCTGAACTATGCTCCCTCAGAGGTTGGGTGATTACCAGACCCACAGGCCAGACAGAAGAAGAGGAAACCCCGCTAGGTGAGAGCTAGGGTTGGAGAATGTGTGTAGTGCTGACATGCCCACTCAGCCATAAAAATGAAAACAAGCCTGACACTGGCCTGTGGCCAGAGGTGCAAACACATACTGACACGAGACTGGAGGGCCATAAAAAGCTGTCACATATTAACATAAACATCAAAGACTTTCTACTAATCTGTGGTGGTGAATGACAGTTTAGCGTGCAGTGGGCTGGATGTCGCATCAGGGAGACAACTTTGCTATCTGCTAGACTGCCAATAATGGATAGGCTTTACCAACAATAAACATGACTCAGTCAATTTAACTCATTATGGCATGTTGTAATCAAGCTTCATAAAAAATAAATGAAAGTAAACACCTGCCATCATGCATTGAATCTTTGATGCAACTTAATTCCAGAACCTAACTGAAATTTTAAGGATGTTGATTTTGTTTAGGTATGTATAATATGAAAACAGCTTTTCAGAATTTATGCAACCTAAATTCATGTCATTTGTTACATGTAAAGCCTCTACTGAGATTTTCAAATACGGGTTCTAATGTCCAACCCCTGCAGGATCATTTAAATTTCTTTGCTTTACTTGTGTGAGTTTGAGCACAGGATCATTTGTGCTTAATTGCCCCAAACAGCTGAAATACTGAATGTTAGCCTGCCTCTAGTTAGCAATGACAACACTGAGGGCGTATCTTTGTGACTTTGTTTTCAGTTCAGCCTCAGACTGAACTCAGCAATTACCAGACTCTGGCTCTTTCAGTTATAACTTCCAATCTTTTCTTTTCCCTATCTCCTCCCTGTATGTTAATGAGGCAAACTACACTTTACCTCCATCAAAAATTAAAAGAGAATAATTACAGAACAGGTTGGCACTCCACAGATCACTCCTGCAAACAAGTTGAAGTGGAGATAAATTCACTTTTAGTCCCATAAGGTATAAGGAGTAAACTCTGAACTCTCCTTCCACTGGTTAAAGGCTTTGTATCAGAGCCAAATCAAGTGTGACTTCAGGTGTTTTTTTCCTCCAGAAGCTCTGGTCCACCCCTGGCTCTCCTTCAGAGCTTGCTAGCAACTATCTGCATCTATTTCCCCTGCTCCACCTGGTCCGTCCAACACAACACTCAGCAAAGCCCTGAGATGCGTGTGTGACACTGTGAAATGTTGATGTAGAATGCAATCATAATAAATAAAGCTGAGAACAATTCAGTATGGCCCTAATAGAGAAAACTTCAAATTTAAAGAAATTAGTTAAATGTGGACAAGAAAAAGGTACAGCAGAGGAAGCTGCAAGGCTGCAAGCTACAGGTTTCTCACAGCTCTGCCTCCAAATTTTCTTAGAATTTGGGGTTTTCATTTTAGAAAAATCTTCCCATTTTCCCAGCTGCAGCCAGGAACTTTAAATCTTCTGACTCTGAGGAGCATCGAAGACTTCAAAGAGAGCAGGTCTACAAGAGACACTGTGCAATGTCTAACTGAACACAAGTCATTGTGTGTGTATATGTGTGCCTCAACTGAGACAGAAAGAGCTTCTGGCAGGAGAGGGGGAAAGTCTCGGTGCCGGGTTGCTTTATTGCCCAGCAAAAGCTCCTGTCTTCCCTCTTAGAAGTTGAGCTAGCTTGGCTGAAGTGCGAGGACTGTCAGCCGGTTAGATAATGCAGCCACCCATTGAAGACAAGGCAGGCCAAACAAAGAAACTTCACATCTCTCAGCTGATTGTAGCTGACAGACAGATGTTTTCAATCTCCACTGCAATTTAAATTGAGCAACTGCACCAGTCAGTGGGGTGCAGTGGTGCAATCCCCAAACTAACTTCACTGAAATGAGAAAGTCTGTGTTTTTTCAAGGCTTGATGCTAGCAACTAAACAAAGAGCATTCACCAAGCTGCGTTCAGTACACAGCAAGTAGGTACAAACTGTACAGAAAAAGAAGTTAGTGCTGAGATGCAGCCGCCTGAGAATCTTTTTTTCCCTGCTTTCCTATGAGATATTAATCAAATCCTCGTTCTCATGTTGAATCTATGTGATTGCAGAGCCCAGTTTTAAATAGAATTACCAGTAATCCACCTTCAAAGTGTGAGTCACTATCCAATGGGTTCATACATGATGGTTAGGTCATGGTGAGAGCGATATGTGCCAAAAGTCCTGTTGAAAAGAGGCCATTCTGGAGAAACTACCAATGTGATGCTCTGGTTCCAAGTTTAAAAAAAATATTCTTCCTCTAAAAGTAATTATTTTCCCTTTCATTCGAAACAGCAGGTCCTATTTCTTAAAAGCCATCATTCAAACTTAACTGAAGTGTCACTATGAGAAATATTGACTCATTTCTCATTCATCAATAAACACAACACACCAATTTCTGAAGTCAGCACATGTACATGGGTGAAAATGGAATGTATTGCAGCTGAGGAGTTGCAAAAATGCAGCTGTTGGTCAGTCATGATAATTTCATAGATTTAATAATGAGCTCTGGAAGCTTTGGGTATATTTTGTACAAGATTTCATGCTGAGGAATAAATCAGTTACAAATAAAGCTTAGCTAAACTTGTCACATCAAACAAACAATCCCGTAAAAACCCATATTTCTGTATCAACCACCAACCACATAACAACCCAGAGCATGAACAACACTGGGAGACCATCTTTTGGCTGTGTGCCAAACCTCACAACTTATATGTGAGGGAATTGCATGCCATCAGCAGCTAAATTGAGTTTTTCCACAATGAGTTCACCACAAAATATGTAAGCTTATTAAAAAAGGTCAAAACTCTTCCGAGGAGTCTAACAAAGTTGTTCTGCAGGTTAGACTAGTGAACATGCAGACCCTACAGCTAGTTTCTAATATTTGGTCTTATTATGGCAGCAACATTACCATCGCAGTTCAAAGGATATAATAAAAAGCCTGACTGAAAAAACTAAAATAAATTTCGGTGCAAAGCAAAAAATTTTATCTTGCAGTATATTCTTCCCGAATAACTTGGAGCCAGATCCATTCAGACATTTAACTGAATGGAAGAGGTGCTGAGCCTTCAATGGCAGACTGGCCTAGTGGTGAGAGGGATCACCCTTTCAGACAATACAGGTTCAAGTGCTTCTGCTGTCAAGACTTTGCAGTGCAGAAGGGTCAATGAATGAGTGAGACACAACATCCCATCCAACTCCTGAGAAACAGAAGATGCATGTTCCTCTGTATTGGCTGGTTACAAGCAATATAGTTTCTCTAAAGATATCAAGATGGAATCACGGTTTTTTTTGTCATGGCACGCTAATAATTATACAGATACCACTAATCAAGGCAGCATCTGTCCAAAAAGGGGGGCATTTGAAATAAAGACCCCTTGCAAATGTTACCCATAAAGGCTGAAAAGTTGAAAACATACTCTCCCTGTAGTAATTCTTATATGATGAACAGGCAGTGAGTTTGCACTTTTATAATATATACTACCGATTTAACGCAACAATCCCACAGGGACTTGATGTGCAGTTTTCCCGTGATATTTGCACAGCACCATTGAAGTGGCCGATGGGTTTACTTTACTGTGAGTTCTTTTCTTTTTTTTTTTTTTTTACAAAAGGTGGATACACCGACCCTCATAATAACAACAAGACTGTGCAGTGCGCAGGTTTAATGGTAAAAGACACAAATATTACAGCAAGTTAACACATCCTCTTTGTCAGCAGTACTGTCCCGTTCTTACCTGGGCCATCTGATCCTGAGAGAGGTGAATTCAGCTTAGGTCGCTTTGCAGTGGGGGGTCCAGCATCCAGCAGATTGTCAGCCATCCTGGTCGGCAAATTTTATGAATGGATGATGATGCAGGAAAATAACAGCAGGGTCAGTCCAACTTGTCGGCCTTTGGCTCGCAATAGCTGGGAACTTTTCTTAACGATACGCGTAAAGTAGCAATTAAACAATTTTTTTTCTGGACTTGCAGACTGGCGAAATGCTGCCTGGTGAAAAAGGTTTCAAAAAAAAGGCAACAGCGCCACGCTCCGCCGCCGAAGATCACCCCATGATAATCCAACACCCAACACCCACATAATTATCCTTAATAAATACGTCCAAAAATTATTTCAGTTCGAGAAAAATAAATAAAAATCAATCATAAAATATTACAAAAGGCGTAAGCAAATCCCTTTCTCCGCAGATCGCCGGTTTGACGTCTGTACAGAATCATTTTTTTCGCAGTCGAAACGAGCGACCATAAAATCTATTTTGGGCTTAAATAAAAAGAGCAAAATTCGAAAAATATTTTCTATTAAGTGGATTATTTTTCTCGTCGCTGTCTCCCGATAAATACAGCGTCTCGAGACGGAGATACGGCGAGAAGCGGCGCTCTCTAAAAGGGAAATCAAATATACAGTGGGCTTTCGAGACGATAAAAACCCACGTAACCCTCACATGTTTGCATTAATTCTCATCGGAAGAACTAACGCTTCGACTTACTGCACAAAAAAAGCCTTTTGAGACCGGTCTGGGCAGCTCCGATCGGTTTTTAAAATTAATGCTCCCCCCGAAATCCCGATTCTGAGCCGCGTCAAGATGGCGTCTGTTGATTCCTCCGATACAAAAAAAAAAGTTTTTTTTTTCTTCCCAGCTAGACTGTGGGGGGAGGAGGGGGAGGTGTCGCGTTGTGACGCCCTGACGTAAACCTGTGTCCCACCGTGCGTCATGTGGACGTACGTGAAATTGCCTCTTGGGGAGGAATAACCGGCTACCTGCTTCAATTTTTTACACAACTTTACATTACTAAAAATAAAAAAGAGAAATATTTATGACGTTATTCTGTCACATGTTTTATTCTATTTCTGTTGTATTACCAGTGCGGTTGGACAATAACAAAGTAGGCTTATTAGGTATTACTGTACTTAGGTAGAATTTTGAGGTATAAATATTTTATGCATTTTATGCGTCTTTAAGAATTCACTCCATTACAATTAAGAGGAACACACTGTCCTTTTCACTGTAACAGCTATTTTATAAAATGTAATTCAATGCTCTAAATGTTAAGAGAATAAAGAAAGAAGTTGCACTTTGTCCAAATACACCATTTAAATGCTGTTTACATGTTAATCCATCAATAATATGTATAAAGAAAATATAAAATAATGTTATTCTGGGCCATTCTGCAACATGAGCATTTTTACCTTTCCATTTATTTATATGTTGCTAATCATATAGTTGTATTTCTACAGCAGTATTATTTGAATTAATAACTTTTAATTTTTTTCTACCTCTTCTTAAGCATAAAATTGGAAACCTCTTTGTCAAATTATATCATAGTGTCCATCAAGCTGCCAAAGTAAAATGTATAATACTTTCCAGTCAGATCAACTGGAAAGCTCTGCATCAAGTAAAAGTGCTTATTATGCAGTGTAACTATCTCTAATATTTTACATATGCTACTGGATTCTAATTACTGATTCATTACCATGTAAGCAGCGATTTAGGTTGTGGCTGGTTCAAGGTGTAGCAAATCTTAACTACTATGTTTTATGTTGGGTAATTTAATCTAAAACATTGTCTCATACTTTAATGAACTGATCTAATGTTTTGTATGTAAAACCTGCAAAAATTACATTGTAACGCAGTCAAGTAACAGTATAAAACACAGACAGTATTCACTACTGAAGTACAATTCTTAGTTAAATTCATACCGTGGTACATAAAGAATAAGATGTAGTGCACAGACTATAAATTTAACTGGACAACTTTTCCCAGCAACTGACTTTATTCAATTTTAACCTTCACTTGCATACCTATTAGTTTGCTATATACAAAAACATTTCCAAAATAAGCAACAAATTCTGAAAACTTGGCTGTAACAGGCTTCTAAAAAACTCCCTACCTTCCTATTTCTGGTAGGGTCACGCTCATTTTATGTGGCCCATTTAAATAAAAAGGAAAAAAAAGAGTAAATCTGCATTAATTAAAGCCTTACTATCCTAGCATGTAACACACTTTGAGATGATAAAGTTGACTATAATGTCCTAATTGCATTCCTGCTAAGATTAGAGCATCCCTTCGAAAACACACAGTTTTAAAACACTCTTACATTTTTTATGCACATGCATGTGAGGCAACAGAGCACACAAGTATTATTCCAACACTGTTAAAATTACCCAGGTCTTTAGACTATTAATACTCTAGTACATGCTCTTATATAAATAATAGAAAATGCTCAGATACTATACAATATAAAAGCATACTATACATAAAAAGTGAGTGCTTTGTGCAAATGTGTTGTAACAGTGAAGTTATAAATTACCTGTTTGGAATGTGCACAACACAACCTGCAAATTAAGGAGAAGATAAGACATAATATACAAAGATGGCAATGACACTCTTTGGCATCAAAACTTACTTTGTGTGCCATTCCGCTGGTTCAGAATGTCACTTACATCTTGATTAATCCAACAAAATGGACATTTCAGTTCATATTTGTTGTGAAAGAAAAGGGGGTTAAAAACAGCACATTTATCTTATTGTTTCTCTCTGTCTGATCAGAAGAAAAATGTTAAGAGTGTTTAGATAAAAAAAAGCATATTAGAATTACACATAGGAAAAAAAGAAATGCTTGGCTTATATGCTAACCCTGACACCCAAGTATCATGACCTGTTTTAAGCTTGATTAATAACAACATAAACTATATTTAGCATACTTTAATGTTTTATAATAAACACAAATTTCAGGCTGAGACAAGGGTTGTGTGCTCATTAGCTGAAAGAAGGTAGTTTTTCCTTTTAAACCGATGTTGAACTCTAAGTACTACATTTTGCTCCATAGGGGCAAAAATACTGTACAGAATTAAAAGCAAAACAAAAACTAATTCAAAACTGCAATAAGGCCAGTTAATAATGATGTGAATAGTATGTTTGCACTTTATTGTATGTATTAAGAAAAGGCACTGCTCAAATTTGATGACCTTAGAAAACTTCATCAGAATTAAATGATTTTTACGTGCACAAGTAAACATTCTCCTGCTCATGCATTCCATCAGCATAAATCAGAAATATTCAGCATCTTAAGAAATTAACGTAACTTTTCACAAATGATGAAAAAACAAGATGAGAAAAATCAAGTTCTTATTTTAAAGGCACAGGCTACCCTAGTTTCAGAAATAAAAGAGCATACAAAACTATTAAGGTAATGTCAGACACGGCAGCTGATAAATAATTTCATGATGAAAGAAGGCAAAATGGTCTGCTTTTCTGCAATATTTGTCTTGTTTTCTTTAATACTTGAAAAGTCTAGTTTTGATATAATAATTAAAAGTATGAGATTGATGAGTTTTTCAGGAAATTTAAAATGTCAAATTAAGACATTAAAAGTGGATATTTTGGTAAAACTTCTTTGCCTTCGAGCACACAATCCTTTTTGCCAAGAAACCGTGACATCGAGAAAATGTAACAGCAAGAGAGATTTACAGTTTAATCCGTTTGATTTCTTAATAATCTAACATAATATCATGAAGTTAAATAAGTAAAAAGAAATAGTAAAAAAACATCTATTATGATTAATATGAAATACATTTTCTGCACTGCTTTTGCATTTACAGTGCTATTACATTAAGTTTCATGCCATTGAGGGTACAAAGCAGCTAATGCGTCCAGCTGTTTCCCTCCAGTATTGTCTTTGAAATGATAGAAATTAGAGACAGGAGCTTCATATGAACAGTTCAAGTTTTGTGTAACAATAAATACAATAAAACATTTAGTTTTGATTTGTGACATTCCAATTTGATTATCCATGACCTATAAATACTATCACCTACCACACAGTGTAATCCATAGCAAACCTAGGCTGCTGTTTTCGCTAATCAATCTAGAGTCACGGCTAAAGACACTCTACAGGAACAGCAGTGCCTTGTAATACTCATCAACACTAATCACAGCTTGAGTTCCCATAAGAGCCTGGATCTTGGGGGCGGACAGAAACACTAGTAACAGTTAGCCTCTTCTACGTTGCTGTTGTTGAAAGCATGCGTGATTGAGTGTAGTGCCTCAGCATTGAGGCAAAACAAAGATCATAGCAAAGGCCAGAAGGAAAAAAACTGCTGCCAATACAGATTTTCTTCCAACTGGGTTCCTAAAAAGCTTCTCATCCTGCAATTTCACCAAGTCATTTGAGTAACTCATCTGCACCTCTCCACATTGAACCCTGCATGCTCTTGCTACTACACGGAATACACACAAGCACACACTCACACACACACTGTATGCATGCAAATACACTCACATGGCACATAGCTCGGCCTCGTCTGCCCGGAGCCTGTACTGATTAGTCTCTGCTGTGCCTTCCATGAACAGCATTCTGGTTTTCATGAGGACCATGGCAACAGGCACTGCTGCACTCGAGTGCAGATTTTACTAATACATATCTTGGAGTAACATCTTATTTCTCCTCACTTAACACATCTCGTGATTCTCCTCATATTGTAGCACTTTCCATTGGTAATGTCAGCTTGCTGAGCTGTTCTTTGATAAAAGGCAAACTATCATAGCAAAACATAGTATACAAAGTAAATTTGTAACAAAAGCAAAGCATTTCTCCAAAAAGATTGCTTATTTACACTTATCCTTCCCTTACTCAAAAAGCTTAGTCTACACATTATTCTACTCTAAAGGCACTTAAAAGACGTATGAAAGAAATAAGATTAAGGGTGTACTGATATCAAGTAAGTAAATGGGAGTCAATGGGATCTTTAGCAGGCAAGAAAGGTTCAAAGTTAGCCATCATGTCTTCCCATTTCCTCTGTGTGCCTGCCTGTCACTCACTTTGAGGTCTCACCAACAACATCCGCTGATAATATCAACCTGCAGCCCGGCCGATGCTGAGAAGAGTCCTGTGGGTCTCTCTCTGATTCTGCCTGTAGTAAGACCAAATGTACAGCAAATCTACCAAAGCCAGCCGGCAGGAACAAGAGTTTAAAGGGGTCGAGAATTTCTGATAAAAGCGCCACTGTGACACATTCTTAAAGTCTGGTTAACTCTCCGACATTGCTGTCATTATCATCCTTCTTGATGTCGTTCTGGGACACTGTTGTGGAGTTTTGTGGGGTATTTTGCTTGATCGAGGATGAGATGATGAGCTGTTTGCTATTTGCAGAAGGAGGTGGTTCTTCTCGATAGGTAACAGGTAAAGATGTCATGCCACTGTGAGATGAGAATCGCCTGGCATGAGAAGTCTCAGTGGAGGGGTGTCTCTCACGGCTGTCCACTTGTTTCTCATAGCAAAGCCCTGTAGTAGACGAGGAACCGGCACTGCCACTGGGTACCATAGTGGTGGTACCGCCTGCATTTATGCTGGTTGTGGGCACCATGCTGGTGATTTCATCAGTAGGTGACCGCCCGATGCTACCATCAACCTGTGCTCTGATCTCTGGTGATACTGAGAGTTGGTACTGCGGCACAGGGCCACTGTCACTGCTCTTAGGATAAAGGAAGGTCTTCATTTGACCTTTGCCTTTGACGTTAACTGTGCCACGATAATCAAATTCATAATCCATGCCACTGAGCACACAATAGCTCTCCTCGCTAACCTGGACCCGACACTCAACACCTGTAGTATCCATGCGACTGGCGATGTTAACTGTGTCTCCCCAGATATCGTAGAGAAGCTTAGTGGTGCCAATCACCCCAGCTGTTAAAGGCCCGTGATTGAATCCAATGCGTAGCTTAAAGCCAAAGCCCAGCATGTTTTTGTTGAAGTCATCCACCACGCGCATCATTTCCAGGGCGAATTCAAACAGAGCACGGAGGTGGGCGTGTGGATGTGCCGCATCTGCACACTGCTGGGCATTGAGTCCTGCTGCTGCCATGTAAGTGGCGCCGATGGTCTTAATTTTTTCAATGTTTGAGAAGGCAGGCTTCCTCAACAGCTCATCAAAGTCTCCAATTAGCTCGTTGAGGACCCGATAGCACTCCTTGCCTCCCTCGTAGCTTTCCTCGTAAAATTCACTGAAGTTGACTATGCTGGCAAATATCACACCCACATTGTCATGGTTCTTGGAGTAGCTCTGGGTGACCTTCAGCTGCTCAGCGACATGGATGGGGATGATATTGCGAAGCAGCCAGTCGGCCTGGTCCCTCATGTTCTGGATCTTGATGCGGTGTTGATCAGCCTCCACATTGCCATGATAGTGCAGGCGGTGACTGACCTCAAATTCACGGTTAAGGAACCAAACCAGAAGGAGGAGCAGGAAAAAGGCCACACAGGCCTCAGGGCCCAGCAGGTCCTGTGGGTGGGGCGGTGGGTCTGGGTCTGCTGGGCTGTCAGACACAAAAATGGAGCTGTTGCTACTGCTGTTGTTCTGGCCGTCCGACCTTAGGGAGAGAGAAAGAGAGAAATGCTAGAAAGTAGTGAAACAGAAGGTAGAACAAACATTCTGCTTCTAGCTGTAAGCCACTGACACAACTAAGGAGGCTTTTGGCACAATTTGAATGACCCCCCCCCCAAATTTTCAACTGTGCATTATGGGTTACACACATGAGAGATCAGCAGCAACGATCACCAAAAAGAAGTAACATGGTCGGTTAATGACCAGATACAAACGTTGACACTTACAATGCTAACAGTCACTGTACTTACCAGAAAAACATAGTCTTTGCAACACTGAAAGAGATAAAAGTAAAGTCGCACTAATTAATGCATCAACTTTATCTTGACATCCAGCTCAGTGTAATAAGTATTTATTATCTAAACGCAATGACTTGACACACAATTTAATCACATCACATCTGTCAAATCTTTGCATAAGAAATTTTTTATTTCATTTTAACGTCTCTTCAGTGTGTCATACCTGCAGGGGGAGCTAAAGAGCAGGGCAAGCAGAGCTAGTCCCACCAGAGTCGCTAGAGCCGAGCGCATCCAGTAGCTGAGCTGGCAGAAGTTACAGTACTGAATGATAGCTATGATGACAGCACAGCAGATGAACATGGTGAACTGGAGAAAATATAAGGCACAGAGTGATTAGTCCAAAGAGCCTATAATATAATACGAATTACACTGACTTTGAGTTATATTATTATACTGCACAATAAAAGATAAATGATGAATGTAACTGAGCCACAGATGGAAATTTTTATGAGCATAGTAGTCCTACAGATGAACTTCTTCACAATGTGAATAAGAGAAAAAATCTTCTATGATGGCAGCATTAAAGTGATAATACTAGTTTCCAGCATCTTTGTTATGTATTTCTGAGCAATGACAAAATCTGAAACTTAAAGTCCACCTGAATAGAGAGATGCATGTCACAGGTGACATGAGAGAAAATGGCCACAGCTGGAAGGGACACCAGGATGGCACCTATTAAGTGACGTGCTATCCAGCCTGAAACCGCTCTCATCAGAGCCTGAGTGCAGCTCAGCACGCTGCCCAAGTAGAAAGCCATACTGGAGAGAAAAAAAAGGAAATGATTATACACTATGGATAATATTAAAGAAGTGTTTAACCTATACATACTGTATAGTCTAGAGATAATAGATATGTGGGTCTGAAATCTGGGCACCTACTTTGAATAATAAATGGTATATATGTCACTTAACATAATTTGGCTTTTTTATTCAAGGACTCTTACCTCTAAAAATCACTGCCTGAGGTTCCCCTGGTAGACACATTAGCATCCCTGTCAACATATGCCTCCTGTGTCCCCTTACCTAGTTTCTCTGCTGACAGTTGAATACATTTTAAATAAGGTTGAAACAAGGTTTCATACTGAAGTAAGTAGACCAGACATCGAGACAGTGGAAAAGAACTTGGCCATCAACAATGTGACTTTGCAGTTATTAGTTAAAAGTAGTGGTCCTAATACAATTTTCTTGCACTTAGAAAGAACTTTCCAATTGCATTCGTCTGATGATTTCAAGGGGGTAAAGAAAATTCAGTTAGCCAGGATGAACTTCTTCAGTTCCTCTCTCTTCTCTGTTTCAGGGGTCCAAAACTCAATTCACTCAGGGACATTGGTCAGGTTGTTCTCATCAGCAGCTTTGGACATTAAATTTCTACTACAAACACTCCTCATTATACCTTGTTTTCTGCTCTCAGCCTTTTCAGAGTCGTGCAAATGGAGAAACTTTCTCCTTGAAGAAAAGTCAGGAAGCTGTCACATTCAAATCCAGAATCAACAATTAGTTGTCCAACTCTCTTGCAACTGTCTTTTCTACAGGCAGTTTTTTTTTATTTTAAGCATTTATTTTTTAGATTAAATTATGTAAAACGCTACCCCTGTAAAGCCCAGTGAAATTTCTCATGGTTGAATTTGTTAAATGGATGGTTTGAGTTTTTTGCAGTTGGGTTATAAAAGGCGATTCACCAAAGTCAGTGTATTACCTAGTATAAATGGCATGTGTCAGTGTCGAAAGCTAAGCTAAGCAATGAACTGGATAGAGATAACAAACCACCAAACAAACAAACAAATAAATAAATAAATAAATAAAAATAGGCAACATCAGTTAGTGCACCCTACACTCGGAATATTTTCATTGCTTGACTTTGCTGCCAGACAGCCATTTTACAACGGAAACTGAAGCTGTTTCATCCAACTATGCTTTCTTCAAAGCCACTACATTCCTTTGGCATAAACAGTTATTTTATCTTGCAGAATACTGAAGTCGCTGCAGTAAGTTTGTTTGTGATACTGTCTGGCTTCTGTGTTTAAAATGGTTAGTTCAGATTTACCAAAATTGCTCAACAACAAAATTAAGCAAACCGACAGAGGCAGGAGTGAAACAACAACTACTGCATTCTGCAAAGAAAAAAAATGCTGCTTTTGTCTAAGGAGTCTGCTATATGGATGGATATGACAGCTTCAGTTTGCTGTCAGAAAAGGCTGTCTGACAGCAAAGTAAAGTGATAAAAATATTCACAATATAGCATACATTTGAACTGATATTCATTTTCTTTAAGGTGGCTGAAATACTTTTCTGTTCCACAGCAGTTATTTGCTCAGCTTCCTACAAGAGCACTTAGGCTGCTTTTCCAAACTAGACGAATGCAGATCACTGTACACTACAGGTAACCCATCAATTAAAGCAGGATGCAACAAGAAATTCTTAACATGTAGGGGGTCTTCTGACACTGATGCTAGTTTAATACTCCTGGTCTAGATTTAGTATCTCACCGTATAGCAAACAGCAGAGCCACGGCCTCCAGCAGGGCAGCTACAGCTGTCAGGGTGAGCGCAGGCGTGGACAGATTCTCCTGGGTGACAAGCGGTCGAAGGAAACAGGCCAGCGAGAGAGCCAGAAACACTGAACAGCACAGCAGCATGTCCAGGAAAGAGCTGAATGTTGGACTGGCAAAAGTCTGCACTACTGCTTGGGTTTCCACCTGGGGGACAAAGAGAGAGGGAGGAAAAAACAGTCAAAAGCATAGCAGAAATTAACTGTCAAAAATTTACAGGAATATCAATAGATATAAAAGTTGTAATTGTGAAGAGTTCCAAGCTAAGGCGTTAAAAAAACAGTAAAAATCAGAATCTATTGTCAAAAATGTAGCAACAGTTGAAGCCATGACAGTAAAAAAAGCACTTCTGAGGTTTCACCAGCAGAGGTCATCCCAACCTAACGTAAAAGCACTTAAAAAGGTCTTGCAGTGATTTCTCTTTGCCGCAGTCTTGACCGGTCTGGTCTCAGCTTGGAGCAAACAGGCTTCCCAGACAGAACACTGACACACAGACACACACAGACAGGGAGAAAGACCCAAGGAAACACCTGTAGATTTTTATGCTCTCAGGTGGAGACAGCAGAGATGGTATGAACAGTCTAGTTTTCTCTGACAACTGACAATCTCTGATCATATGTCAGAGCACAGATCAAAGACGACTGCAATAAGCTCTTAACTTTTGTGGATAAAGTCTGAAACCAAGAGACAAGCACATATGCATGTTCTCTTATTAAGCATACAGGCATACAGGCGGCATTATGTCATGCACAAAAACAGCTCACACGTACACACAAACACACACCTCCTCCTGGTAGCTTATCCGGTAGGCAGACTCCAGGCTCTTGTCCAGGAAGGTGAGGCTCAGCTTGTTTATGGGAGGTTTGTAGAAATAATCCTTCATAAGGCTGTCACAGGCACAGAGGAAGTCATGTTCAGTTGCGATTTTATGTTCCAATTAATTAGCCTAAAATTGTCTGAAAAATATACATTAAAACTGTCACTGACTTACTGATGAACTGTATATTCTGTTTAAATGTTACAGGTTAGTTTAATGTCGTCCTAACCTGTCCTCTTTGATAACATCCACAAAGTGAGCATCGCTTCTCTCCCTGAAGTTCTTGGAGCGAAGAGGAATGAGCGCCGAGTGGTCCATGCCCATGGCCCCTCCACTCCACGTCTTCTTCTCCTTCTCCTGCAGCATCTCACACAGGGACGTCTGACTGTTGTTCAAGGTTTCCAGCTGAGGACTGAGCAGGCCGTTCAGAGCCTTGGGGCTGCGCCCTGCAGAAACTGCCGGGGAGCACTTCAGGTTGGAAGAATCCTGAGGGGAACAGAGGAGGGAGAGAAGACCTGCATTTACCTAAAAAAAAAGGTGTAATAATGGCTATTTGCTTTGCAAGCAGGTCAGCAATTATAGATAAATTTAGAATGAAAGCGTTTGTTACAGTCAGACCATTTTAAATCCCTCTGTCTGTGGCACACTTTATCTGGGACTCATGGAGTTCTATTTATTTGAACTACTTTTGAGTTCTTCTTTTTGCTGCCGGGCCTTAGTAACTGTCACCAGAGTTGGCTCCCAATGTTCCAGTATTTGACAGAAAAATGAAATAAAATATACAAAGTTGGAATTAAACATTCATACAAACTGAAAAAAAAAACTTAAATGTTTTTAGATCTCACCTGTATAGCTTAGGTAACAACAACAACAAACGGCTCACCTTGCTGCTGTTGTTCTTGTGGTCGTCATGGCAGCCGTTGAGCACCGCCCCTTCCTCCAGGAGCTGATCCTCCCCTGGTATGGGGACCACACTGCAGGACAGACAGGAAGACTGCAGGGAGATAGAGGTTGGAAGGGGAATGTATGGAGGGGGATGCAGCATATAGAGGTATGAAAGAAGAAAGAGAATTCATTAATACATTGAGAGAAATGGATTAAGGGAAGCATATGAGCAGAGAAAGACATGAAAAGATGTCAGGGATCAAGATCAAGAGTCTTGGGGGATGATGACAAAATAACAAAAGAGAGATGCAAAAAAAAACATCCACAAGCATTGCAGCACCAAATTGAAAAAAAAAACTGTCCTTTAAAAACAAATGAGGAATGCTGTGACAAGTTTTAAATGATCTCACTCATTTAATGGCCTAATACTATTCATTTCAATCAGGACAATGCTGGAAGGGCAACAGCAGGAACTGAGAAATGGAGAGGGAGATGGAGAGTAAACAAGAGGCGTAGAGGAGGCCTACACAGGCTCAGTGTCTTTATTTTCATCGCACTCATCCTCTTGAAAGAGAATGGAAAGTGTGAGTCTGTGTGTGTATGTGTGTGTGTGTGTGTCTGAGTGTGTGTGAGAGAGAAAGAGATCTGTGATAGTTGTGCTGTGCTACCTATGACACACACATGTAAAAATACTGTGCTGAACACCCAAACACCCTATGTAATGTAAACACAGAGGGATAACACACACTGTGTACCCACATCCTACATTAAATTTGCAAACATTTATTACGTGATCCTTAAGCCTGTATCTGTGTGTGTGTGTGTGTGAGAGCCACGCAGAAGATGACAAGCTCTAAACAGAGGATTCATCAGAGACCTGAGAAGGGCTTCCCGTCTCCCTGCTTGAGTTAGCTCATTACCATACCAAGGACCCCCGCTGCTTCCCCTGCCTCCCATCATCCTCTTCTTACTCTCTCTCCCTCCAAGTGCCCCTCCTCCTGCTGACTAGCTTGGCAGAGAGCTGAAAGGTCTGTGCATAGATCAGAGGGCGCACATGTGTGCAGAGAAAGGAGGATTAATTGGGGTGAATATAAGTCACAGTGGTGCAGGGTTTTGAGGGTAATTATAAAGGAATAATGTGGTCGGTGAGTCCATGTCCTAGTGGTACAATTTGGAAGAAAATGAGAAATTTCCCTTGGAGGCAGAGCTAAGGAGGACACAGTGGATGGACATGTTCGGGGTTGATGAGCAGAACTGATGAAGGGTCAGTTATTATGTAGACTGCCTGCTTGGGAGAAGAGTGTTTTCCTCTGGGTAGTTAATAAGGTGTCACTGTTTTGTTTTCAGCTTCATATTAATTAGGATCTAATAAGGACTGAGGTGCAACACAAATAAAGGTGCATATGGGAGGACACGCATCCAGGTTCTTTAAAAGTCAAGAGGGAAATCACTAAAGACGCTCTAAGCACAGAGGCTGCTGGAGGTTAAAACCATGTAATTGCATGGAACAAATGGAAACATTCAGGTGCATGGTAATGACGGGAATAAAAGCCATTCCTTTTCTTTTTCTCTTCCTCGAATTAAGACAAAAGGAAGCTCCTTTCATGCAAAAAATGGAAAATATCTAATAAGCTTCTAATACACCCACATAAACAAAAGTACACAGAGAGCAAAAAGATGAACATCAAAGAGACTGTAGCAGAACATGCAGCTCAGTGCTCTTCCTCAGGCAATATTGATGTGCAATGAAAAATAATCCCAAAAATATACTTACTTCCTCCACAACTTGGCTGGCGTTTCATACAATTATCTCAGAGACTGTGTGTGCTCACCTTAGCACTGTCTGGAGGCAACGTGCAGGCTGAAGGAGCTCCATCAGGTGTGTGAACCTTGGAAGCGGGGCACAGATGATCTGCATGCTCGTGCCCAGCCGACCCCAGCTGAGGGCAGCTGCAGTGAGAGTGAGGCTCCACCTTCCTGCCGGAGATCAGGTAGGTCTTCAGGCCTGGAGAGACAGAAACAGAGACAGAGAGGAGGATGTAAGTGTCAGATCGGTTCTCACTCTGAGATGAAACCCGAACAGGCCTGCGTTGGGTTTAGTCATCCAAGTGCAGATCAAGGCATCGGTGGTTGTTTTAAGATTCAGCAGAGGCATTTTGAATTCCCTCGGTGCATTTTATTAGCAAGTTCTGGCATAAAACTTGAATCAAGAGAGAGGAAGGCAGTGAATATCAATAACTTGCAGTTCAGGACGCCAAGGTCAAACTCATGAGTCATTCTTATTTCTATATACATATTCATAAATATGCCCTTGTGCAAAAATGTATATGCTTTTCCTCTTATCTAGAATCAGACAGGTGAGCCAGAGAGAGAGGGAGAACAAAAGAGATAAAACACATTAATAACCATCACTTCTCTAAAGATCCACAGATCCTATTATTCACTGTCATTTCTTTTGTACCCTCCTCACATGTATGTCTCTGTTCCTCCTCCATAAAACAAGGAAAAATGCCTGTATAAAAGCACTGAAATCCTCCCACATATCATACTTAATCTATTTTGCCTCTGTTGAGAAAAATTACTCTTTCACTTATGCATCCTACAGGTGCATGCACAACTCTGTGTGGAGTTCATCTATGTGAGGTCCCTGTGACCATGAGACACTAACAGTTTTAGACACAACAGGCCAGAGCCAAATATTTGAACACCTGCGTCCTCTCACTTAAACGCCTTATCATTTCCATCACTCCTGCGAGGTACATGTGTGTGCATGTGTGCAGCCTTGAGCCCAAAGTGCAGTCTTAGCAAAACATTGCAATGTAGAGATGAGTCTTAATTATGCTTTTAATTATTTAACTGCTTAAAAAACACTCATGGAGTATTAAATTGCTTTACAACATAACTACAAGTCTGCATACATCAGACTCTCAGTAGGGTTTTATCTTCCTTTTTTACAGCCTTGGACCAGTGGGTTATAGAAAAGCTCCCACAGAGGAAATTGTAATGCAATCATATAAGCTATTTCGTGCTTGGGTTTTAGCTGCCAGTTGTGAAGGTTCACCTTAAGCACTTGGCCCTCTAAAACATGACTTCTCCACCAAGGCCAAACAAACCACACGTTCATGACTCCTCTCCATATTTCCCTCCTCTGTCTGTCACCTCTGTTTTGAGAAAAGCCACTACCGCAGTAACAGGTATCTGTGTGTGTGTGTGTGTGTGTGTGTGTGTGTGTGTGTGTGTGTTTATGTTGACAGCAGAGGTAAGTACCTGTGGCTGTGTGCTTATACACATAATTCAACTGTCACTGAAGCCACAACCTTGGGCTCTGAGCACTGTCAGCCCTAAGTGCTTCAGACAGGCCTGCCACTGCCTCGCCTGTGCCTGAGCCACCCAGGGGCCAAACTATCTCTCACACACACACACACACACACACACACACACACACACACACACTCTTATGCTACAACAGAAGGGTGTCACAGTATCATCTGAAACAATCCTCATAAACACACTTGCGAGAAAAAAATGCTAAGAGTTAGATAAGCAGCTCAAGAAGCTGACTAAATATGAAAACATGCACATGAAGAAACTGATGTAAACACAAGTGCAATTACGATCATAAAAAAAAAAAAAAAACACCCCCACCAACCACCTACACAGCCAGTCAACCACAGATCCACACTCTGAGCGGAGGAGTAGATGGACGGCTTCGCTGTAGCTGGGTCGATAGCCAGGTGGACGAGGATTCAGGGATGGAAAATGAGGGCGGTATACGGCTGTAACAAAGAACTAATTCCCCGCACCAGTGATGCAGAATGGCAGAGAGCAAGAGGAGGCAGCAGGGAAAAACTAAAGGGGAGCTTTTGAGAACTGCCTCCGAGAATGTGTTAGTGCGACTGTGTGTCGAACACAGATCCAGAGACACAGGCACACACACAATGCGCACACACACACTGCATTGACTGATTTCATTAGTTTGCTAATCAAATCCTTCCCTGCCTCCTGCCATAAAATGCAGTGATTTCTGTCTCTGCTCATGGGTCAACGGGGTTACTTTTCTTCCTTCCTCATGATGTCTCCTCTCCTCTACCGTCTTTTCCTTTAAAGAAAAAAATAGACTCCCCATGACGTCAGTATTTCCTTAACCTGCTTTAAGAATCACAGGTAAAGATATTTTGAAGTGACGGTTGTAAGTCAAACAGTGTCTCATTTTCCCCCATGACTTGGTACAGATTTGTTTAGGTGTGACATGTTCTTGTCTGTTCACTGAGATTTCAACAAGCCAGATTGGGAGCATGAGTCAAACTGACAGTTTTTTGTTTGTTTTCATGCTTGGAGCTAAAATACAGAAAACTACAAAGTATGTGAGTCACACTGTTGTATTTATTAATATATTTAGACTCACAATCAATGTAAAAAATTATATCTGCTGAAAATGACCTAGCAAAAAAAAAAAAAAAAAAAAAACCCACCAAAACAAAAAACACTGGGCCATTCAGC
>JAPZDY010000009.1:10684290-10695192 GCA_029783645.1 Ctenochaetus hawaiiensis | reverse complement strand
GGGAGTGTGCTGCGTGCTGTGAGAGGAGCACTAGGAGAGAGTGAAAGAAGCAAAACTCAAAGAGAATTACATGCCGAGGGCTTAATACATTTACATGACAATTTGTACTTGATGGTCGCGATATAGTCATTTCATACATCTCATCATATTTATACATTGATACATCGAGTATATTTGATATATCGCCCACCCCTGGCTAAGCTGCAAATTATCAAGCACGACTGCCTATGGAAATATTTTGTTTATAAGATTTAGGCATTTATGTGAGGAGATCCAAGCAAACACTGGTTGTACAATGACATCCTCAGCCAAAAATAGTACCTGTTGGACGCCAATAAAACTGAGGCCAAAGGCCAGATGGTGACATTATTTCCATGTCCAATAATGGCCCAGAGATTGAGTCCTGTATGAAAACATATTTGGCTAAATATTTTTTTAAACTTTGTAGACATTTTATCTTCAGTTTTTTTTTAGGCTGTATAAGGCTGCAAACTGGCTTCATGAATCTGCATAAAAGCTGAATAAGCCCATTTTTTTGGTGAGGTCATGTTGATTTATTTTGTTATGCTCGGACCTCCAAGAAGGACCTCCAGCTGACAGTCAGTAACATCACACACAGGCACAACTTCTATTTCAGAAATGTTTTTAACCTTTTACAGGAAGTGCTGATTAGACATTCGAACAACACACTTTTAGCAAAAAAAACCAGCTGTTTTTTAATGTATAAATGGTTTCACAGCTAAATTTCCAAATGAACTATGCATCATGATCTACAGTAATGATGCAATCTACAGTCACTATAATAATAAGATGCTTTACTTGTTAAACTATGATGATAAGCTGTTAAAACATGTAAGGCAAAGGAATTTGTGAGAAGTAAAGTTATTTGACTTTTAAGAGGCATTAAATACAAGAACTTGGTGTTATAGACTGGATACATAAAGTTGTGCCTCATATGTAGACGTCAAACTCATTGAAGCGCAGCTCAACTAACAGTTTTTCATAAACAATCAGAGACTCCAGATAACCCACAGTGACCTTTCAGTGTGAGTTACATAAGCCTGAGTTCATAAAAAGAAACAGCAAGTCTTGAACACCACCTGGGCTTTCTCAGCACATTAGCTCTCCAGGTTTGGGACAAAAACACGTCTCTAAACTGTGAATTACGTCAGAGTGCTTCTCGGCTTACACACAAACACACTGTCCCAGCACAACAAGCCAAACTGAGGTCGCTCTTCCCGTTGCAATCAACAAAATCAGTCGATATCCTCCCCTTTCCTTCCTCTCTGTCCCTCAATGCTGTAAACAAAAAGTTCCATATTTGGCCGGTGCCTTTTTTTTTCTTCCGGGCTTCAATCTAGCCCCATCTCGGCTGGCTCAGAACAACAATAGAAACACTTGACATCTCTCCAAAGTCTCTCGCTTGGCTGTGTTTGTCTCATATATAAATATATATATATATACTCTGCGTTCGTTCCGTATTCTGTGCCTCCATCCTTGACGGTCTCAGGCTGCCATGGTCTGCTGGCAGAACAAAAGATACAGTTGACATCCCTCCAAAATCTTTAACCCCCCCCGCTCCCTCCTCCGCCTCACTCTTTGCTCGGTGGCCTGTATTTTCTCCCTGTTTTGTCAATCACTGTAACTCACTGTCAGTCTGTGTCCGAGCCGATATCCATTTGCCTCATCACCACACAGGCTTTAAGCGCTCCTCTCTGCTAAGAATTGCCTCGGCTGACATCATCTTAAAGGCTCAGACTCATGGTCTCATCTTTTTTTTTTTTTTTACACCATCTCTCTCTCCTCTGTTAAACTCTGCACCCATGCACGCTCCTCTGAATGCTAATGCCCCCCACCCTCTTTTCATCTCTCTCATAATTGTGAACATATGGCTCCTTCTGCGATTCAGCACATCTGTCCCGTTCACTTGTTTCCTGCTCAATGTGTTCAAAGATTTTCCTGAATCACTTGTAAAAATCTGTATCGTCATGATCCCCATTGCACTGTTTTGTGGTAAAATAGGAAAAAAAAACCCATTCATCCTGAATAAAAGATTTGAGAGAAACAGTGAAACCCTCTGGGGATGAGGTGCAGCTTGAGATCCTTAGACAGGATTCTCCAGCTCCAAGACAAGAAGCATCGCCAGCATCCGGTGACAAATATCTATATCCGAATCTGTAAAAAACTGCCATGTTCCAGCTTTGTGAGAATGAGTTTTTTTTTAGATAATACAAAGAGTTTTTTAAATTGTTTGTTGAAAATAAGAAACAGGAGAGTTCTCTACTCTTAATGGAACACTTCCAAAAAGAGGAGAAATTAAAAATTATGATTCAAATCTCCTCTGAAAATGTAATTTACATGCAGCTCTTAGTAGGTTGTCTTATTTATTCCCTCATAAATTCCTCCTACTTTTATTCCTGACCTTCTCATCCTCTTAATTCATGTCTGTACTTATCCTTTTAGAAGAGTGATAACTTTTAATGTACTCACCTTACATCCTTTCAATAATTCTGTAATACATTTTTAGGAAGATGTTGAGGAGTTTCTCTTCTCTATAATATAATTACGACTCAGTTGATCCCTTAACTTTCTTTAGACTGCTTTCTTCATCCCACAAAAGAATGAACAACCATAAAAAAAAGGTACAAAATTCTTATTAATTTCTGGTCAGGAAAAGCAAAACAAAAACAAATACAGTATTTTCTACATATTCAAGCCTCTAACCAAAATTTTATTTCATCACATGCTGAATTAACTCAACTTGACATGCTATTGACCCGCAGCTATGAGCAGCACTCCACATATCGATTTAACAGCGTCTGAGATTGTGGCTTTGCGTAAATGATCAAAGCAAACAGCCAACACAGACAAACATTTCTCATGTTCTCATCCTCCACCTCTCATCCGCCTCTCCTCTCACACCACAGACTTCGCTTACTCAACATTTTGAGTAATGGCATCTTCACTGGGGGTTAATGATGTGCTGGATCTACTGCTGAGCACTCTGCCACTCTCTGAGGACTCTTTATCTAAAGCAGGCCAATGATGTAGCTGGAGTGAATGAGGTTGCTAACAATAAAGTCAGCTTCCGCAATAGAAACCCACGAATCATATTCTGCCTAAGACGGAGGTTGTATGTTTGCTGATGGTTGCTTGCACTGTTGACCTGCAGGAGCTTCAAAAGCAGAAATGACTGGTTCATTTAAACTCATGGTTGAGCGCAGAGTGGACAACGGGGAAACAATTTGATATGCAGCCTGCTAAGATAAGCATTGCTGTAATGTTTGTTGATGAATGTGTCATTTCAAAAACAGCGGAGGCAGCACTCCTACTCAACAGTTACAGAAGAGACAGCAGCAACATGGAGGGCAGAGAAACCTGGAAAAAAAAAAGAGAGGGAGGCAGAAAGGAGCAGTGACAGGGAGGGAGACGGATGGAAAGTGATAAAAGGATGGGAAATGACCTCTGTCGGGAATACATCAGGTACTTTGCACACACACACATGCAGGCACGCATGCACATAAATACATGCAGTCAGTCAGCAGTGGCCTTTAGGGGTGACAGCATGGGGGATTCCTGGGGCGATAAAGTGTGTGGATGGAGGAGCAGCTGACAGCTGGAGGGGACAGAGGGATGTCCCATGCTGAAGGAGGGAGCCAAGCCTGAGGCAGAGGAACCAGCCACACCAGCTATGCAGTACTACACTACAGTACTACAGCTGATACTGCCCTGTGGCAAATATATCAGCACTGGTGTACATGCCAGCCGATAAGGTACGAGAAATTCCAGTTAAGGAATTAGTGAAAGTAAGTTATTATATAATATTAAGAGAGTGTCTCTGGTAAATAGTTAATATACCAAAAGGCACTGAAAGCAAATTTTGTTCAGTTGTAAAATGTTCCACTCTTTGTCACAATTTAAAACAGTCATTTAAAGCAACCTTGTCAAAATAATTTCATTATAAAAAAAAGAATCTTTACATATACTGTATGTACTATAATATATAGTATAATATAAATATAGTATATGTCTATATAGTACTATATGATGTATATGTGAATATATTATTATCAGATTTCAGTAAAAAACTATACAATTTGATGTCAGCCTATTATACTGTTCAAGCTTTACAATACACTGTGAGTGCAAACAGCATTTTCATTTTTATCAGAGTTTTAAGGTAACAATAATATTTTTGGTTAGTTAGTTTCATTACTTGGCCCAAATAATAGATGCCTGTAACAGTAAACAAAAACAGACAGTCAAAAAGCCTGAAGACAAACAAAAGCAAAACAAACACCTCAAACCAATCCAGCAACATCTGTTAAGTGATTAATTAATTAAATTGACTAATTGTTTCAGCTCTATCCCACACACACACACAAAACACTCACTTCCTCATGCATTAGTTGGGCCATTTTGGAAAAAAAAAAAACATTATTTAAATGAATAAAAATGGGTGGGGAATAAGAACATTCGCTGAAGATTAAAGATTAATGTCTATACAACAAAATATCAGTATGGCAAAGATATTAGGAAGACAGGGAACAGATGAGGACAAGAGGGGTCAGAAATGAGCCAAAGGAAATGACTTTATATAAGGTCTCTTCATATAGTATTCACATAAAGTCTCTGCTTCACTGTGAAACAAACAGAGAAAAACAAGAGGAAGGTGTGAGAGACAAGCATTTTTAAGTAGAGGCTTCCTGCTTCTTTAAAGCTGGAGGGAGCTAAAACCAGCCTCAGACACTCTAAAATTCATTTCACGGCCTGCACTGCTGATAATAAAACACTTGGGCATGCATTTATAACAGACACAAATACACACAAAAGAAACTGTGGAGGAAAAAAAAAAAAACACTTTAACTGTACATTACCCACATACCCAAACATGCAGAGTCAATCTGTGCAGGCTTAGTGCAGCAGCAGGCTTCGGGGTGGACTAGCTCCCCATCACCTCCCTCATTCATAATTCACACAGCCATTTATGACACACACACACACATACACACACACACACTCCTGCTGTGCACGTTAACGAGTCACTACTGCCCACAAACACAGACAGGGTGCGGCCACATGTGTGGCTGTTTGCATTTAGTGTGCTTAAACAAGAGCACACTAAAAAGCAGAAGAGTGACTGTGAGTGTGTGCATGCAGGAGGGTGGGTGGGGGTTGTTGTGTGAGTCACGTCAAGAGTGAGCTCCATCTGTCAATGTCAGTAAAGGCTAGGGTGCATCTATTAGAAGGAGTGCTGGCATTTTCTGTATCCTTGATAACACAGGAGAAAAGCTCAGGATGCATCAATGACTCATGATAGCAATTTATCACCCGAGTATCTGCACAGCCACAAGGAGAACAAGCTCAGGCCCATGTGCAGCTCAACTCACACTGCACCTAGAGATCTAAGTACCACAAACACAGTGAGATAGCAACAACAGGGGAAGGACTCACATAAATGCTTTCACATTTCTTTTACTTTTTCAAGGTTTTCAAGGTCTTTGAGAGTCAGAAATGTGTGTGATTTATATGTGCATAGGTGTCCTTTAGAGCTGTGGCGGCGAAGCATCATTGCACGTGTTTGGTTTATCCTTGCTGGGTTCACACAAACACAAGCCTCGCTTGGCTTTTGCCTCTATGTGACGACCAGAACTTCAGCTGAATAAAGTCAATATGGCCCCCTTATGTTGGTCAAAGCACCAGTCCTTCCAGCTAAAAAGGGCCTCCAGTTTCAAGCTGACCCTTGCCCCTTGCAATATTCTGTTGCCATAGCAATTAGTCTTGGCGAGCCCAGGGTGCAAAACTGGAGTTAAGTGTATATGTGTGTGCGTTAGTGCAGATGGGTAATCATCCTTCCTCATGTATTGTGCTGAGGCTGGCGTTCTGACTTTGAGTCAGGTGCATCTTCATCTTTCTGTTCCACTCTGAATTTATCACTTTCTTTTCTTTCTAACCCCCTTTTGTTGCAATTCCCTTCCTCTTTTCTGCTTACTCTGTTTGGTTTTTTGTATATTTTCCTCATTCTATGGGAAGGCAAGCTGTGTTTGCAGGAAGCTATATGTACGAGTACAAGCAGATCTCAGCACATTTGCATGTGTGAAAAACTCCTGCAGTGTTTGATAACAGACTGGCTTGCTGAATGCATTGAAGGAGAGGGCAGCAGGACGATTCCTTTAAAAACTCTGGCTGTGTTCAAGCATATTGATGCTACACCAAAGCATACAACATGATATGATATCACTATATCTCTGAGACTGTAAATAAGTTTTTTACTCCCTGCAGTAGTGAAAAGAGTTCTATTTTACTAAAAAAATTAGAAACAGTGTAGAACGTTTAACTAAGATGTGACGTTTACTATTCTGCAGATCAATACTCCCTCCATCCTTCACTACTCATAACCTCTGTGAGTTACGAGATGATAACAAAAGAAAGTAAATATCTGTCAGGTGACCACCGCCGCACGACAGAGCGATGCATGGCTGCACTACATTAGCTCAATCACACCAGTTTAATGGGAGCTAATGGAGCAGCTGAAACATGGAACGTCAGAGCACATTACTCTCTCATTTCACAATGCCAGTTGCCCTGGGGGAGTGAATGGACAGGTTATCTGACTAAAATAGAAGAATCTTTTTCTCTGTTTGCATTTCCGTACAGCTGTATGTGTGCATGTATACATGTCCTTTGATTTATTTAACAGCTGTTCTTATAGCTGGCTTCAAAACTGGCATTTGGATTGATGAGGATCCAAGGGAGTTAAATATTGAGGACGGAGTAGTTTAGATGATCATTTCTGGAGGAGCATAAGAGAGAAATCACCATGCATGTGTGAGTTTAAATAAGAATGAGTGATTACATTATACTCAGCACCAAAAGTGCTGCTTATACCTAATGAAGCATCAGCTAATTTCAGTTAAGGTGTTAAAATCTTTGATGATACAACTTATGGTAGTTTGCCTGCTTGCTTCACTTTAGCAAGAATGGATAAGATTTCTTTCATTCAATGTTAGATTTAAGCAACAGGACTTTTCGTTCAGCTTCTCCCATGAATGCTGATAACATTAGTCTACAGTCAGATTTATTTTACTGGGTATTTTGACATTTGTAAAACATAAAACATGCTTTTATATGATACATGACTGAAACAATCTACAACTCAAACCAAATAATGTGATGCTGATTATAGGTGTTTTCAGTGCATATTTAACACAGGAAAATGACTTTAATGACTATAATAAGTAGAACTGTCAAATTAATTTTAAAAAAAATGAAATCTTTTTTTGTTACATAAAAAAAAAATCTTAAAATGTCTCTAGTACCTGCACTACAATTTCACTTAACTACACTAAGTAAAGCACTATTAACAGCTAATAAAAGTCACGACATCATGATTTAAACTGATGCCACTTTCACTGCATTGCTGGTGGCTGTTTTGTAAACATCCAAGTCCATAGAGAAAACCTCCATCCATTCTTTAGAGGTCATCTGAACATTATCCTTTGTCTGCACAGCCATTTATATTGATTTGCTGTGTGTGCTTAACTTACTAAATTAAAAAAGACACCAAGCCTCTGAGCCAAGTGAAAAACTGTGTGTGGGAGCCAGCACTTTGTGAAACATGTTCTTACTCCACATGCTACATGTGCTGTGTTAGTTCTACAAGCTCAGCTGTGTCAGCTGCTCACATGTGTGGCTCCTTATCAGACAGACAGACAGCGGTGGCGCTGATATCAGGCTCTCTCATCCACCTCGCCGTGGGTCATCTCTGTCAGAGCAGATACAGGCAGGACACTTCACCATTGAGCCAATAGGACAGCTGTCCCCAGTAGGAGGACTGCGAGGTCTACAGGGTCTGCTGACACTTGTCAGGATTAAGTGGAGCACAACAGGGTTGTAGATGTTCAGAGGAAAATCTCCAACAGTATCAGTTCAATAGAAAGCTCACTGGGCTGTACAGATGAAATTATTAGCAGCCCTTTGGTTGTAATATACTTTCTGCCTTTCTGCTTTTGATCTAGAAACTCATTACACCCCCTGAGTACTAATCTTTCATCGCTTGCTGGGTCGAAGCAGCAAGCAGCACTCCTCGCTGCACAGTCCTCTGGAACGAGTACAGCTAGTTCAATCCTGCTGAGTTACAGTGTGGCACAGCAGATAACCCGAATGACTGCGGCTATATAATCCAGCTAATCGTCACATCGTAGACCTTCAATAACCTTGCCACTATGGCCCCATGTTTGCAGAGCGTGACAAGGGATCCTGAAGCTTTGCAGACTTACTCTTAATGATAAGGCCAGAGATGATTAATGGCGAGATTGCTTTGCTGCAGGCTACAATGCCATGCTGCGCTGAACCGTAATACGCAGTATAGGGCCATACTGTACAATGCGGTGTGTGATGTATTATGCCATTACTCTCCTGGCACAGCTGTAATCTACCATACAGAGCCAAGGTGTTTCAGGTGTCAGTCACTGCAATACAATATAGCAGCTTAACCCCCCCCCCGGCTGTTTTGTTGAAATGGCAGCCCCTCAAAAGCCATGTTCACATCCTAGATTAAAGGGGGGCCACTAAAGAGCAGAGTATCCTGCGTAAAGCTAATCCTGGGATGTGTTTACCACTGTTTTATAAAACATCCAACAGTCTGACCATACTGCAGTTATACGTCTACCCCTCCTTACCCCTGCATAGTAGTAAGCCACTCCACTCAGAGCACTTCACTATCGACACCCCCGTCTTTCTACAAGAGGGCTGGATGCTGCGTATGCATACTGATTTGGACTCAAGAGTCTAGATGAATATTATGTCAGGTATTTTGATAGCTGGCAGGAGGAGAAGACAGCTCGTATATATATTAGGGTGAAGAAGCCAATCCGTTTAACTTTAAGTCAAGTGCGGCGCTGTGTAGACTGACAGCCCACACAAACACACAGCACCTATGTGTGAAATCCAGAGGCTTAAATGCTTGCATCACTCCTTTTTCACTACTTGTGATTCACACAAAAGCTCAATGCTGAGGTCCAGTTACATGCTGGCAGAAAGTAAGGGTGGGTAGGCAACGCTGCCGCAGTTTGTACCACCATCCATTGGAGCAAAACCGAATCTCAGACAGCAGAATTGGACCAAAGTAAAGAGCAGCTCATCAGCTACTTTCCCTGTCTAGTCCTTTCCTGCCTTCATTTCTCCAGCCTTGCTTCTTTAAATACAGTCAAAACCAGACCCATCTATCGTAGTCAAGGTCACAGGTAGCAGCCATTGTGAGAAATTTTCCACTGACTGTACATTTAGCTGACTGACAGTACATCCTTTTAAAACAGCATTCAGAGGTTAAAGGAAGGGTATCTGAATGTAAATGTGTTAATGCATGTGAGTCCCCCAAAAGCATAAATGTCCCAATAACTAATACCTGCATGAAATAATGGGCCAGAGTGAGGAGACACGGATCATTCATCAACCAGGACTATTTGTAGCTAAGTTCTGCACCGTGCTAAAATCAATTCCAATGTAGCTAATCAATAATAGCACTGAAGGCAATAAGGTTGAACAAGGAATGGGGACAAATTAATATCGTGGACCAGAATACATATTATCTTCTGTGTTACGGCCAGCACAACCCTTGGCCTTGGTTGATTCTCTTTGATATCTACATGACATGAAAACCTCTCATGTTGCCTCATCATAAATAAACACAGCCTTGACAGTCTCATTATAGGCAATCAATATCATTCACTGTGATTAAAACAACTGGCTGGCAGGTGGTTGATGTGTTTGGGGTCGGGATGACGCCAGGCCAGCGTGGGAAGATATGACGATGGAGAATTACTATCATTAATCACTTTAGCTGTAGAGATTACCTGGTCTTGCTTTATTAGAGATCTTGCATAGGGCAAAGAGAGGAGAGAGCAGGTTTGGGAAGGGATATGCTGTACGCAGCTGCCCTGTGCAGCTTTTTTACAGCAGTAAACTTAGAAAAGGTCAAACTGAACCTGAGAACATGGCTTACCGTTAGGCTGTGAACCCTGTACATAATGAGCATAAGGGAGGAAGGGGATTGTGCAAGTATACGAAAGAGCTGATGGGTGCCCAAATTAATGTAAGTGTTCAGTTAGATCATCAAAGTGGTCTGACGGACAGTAATTTGGGTTGTTTCTTTAATTTTTACTCTTTCAAAGTGAGAAGATTCACAGCAAGAAATAGGTTGTGCATGCAAAACATGAGGACTCTCAAAAGCAACTTTTCAACCTGCAATAACTGACTTTTTTCCACCTGGGGGTCCATGGAAATGAGCTGTAAACATGACTTTGACATATCAAAACTACAGCTAACTTGCTAAAGCTGAGTGCAGCTTCACATTCAGGCGATAATTCTGTGTAGATTCCCCCTTTCACATTGCTTCACAATGTTTTTTCTGGCACATTTTATTATAAAAGCAATAATAAGAGCTGCTTTAATTTCTGACACTAACCACATCTAGACATAGTTATTAAATACTCATATCTATCAGTATTTGAAGCAACTGTTGTTAATACTTATTGCTATTAAAGTGTTACAGATTGAACTGTTAATGACTGTAATAACTACATTTCCGCTCTGGAAACAAATGCTGCTTGAAAGAGAAAAGAGCCATCACTGGCTCTCCCTGGCCATCAGCAGAAAGATAATAGGGCCACACTGACTGTGTGGCAGGTGCCATCATTCTGCATTAAGCACAAAGGAAGGACATATTTTCCAGGGAAACGGAGCCAAATATAGCTCCCATTTCCAGTAAGGAAAACGTACAAACACAACTGGCTTCAAGTGGCAGCCCCTTAGAGAGACAAACAACACACAGAAGAGAAGAGAAGAGAAGAGAAGAGAAGAGAAGAGAAGAGAAGAGAAGAGAAGAGAAGAGAAGAGAAGAGA
>JAPZDY010000009.1:10644285-10668028 GCA_029783645.1 Ctenochaetus hawaiiensis | reverse complement strand
GATGGTGTGTGTGTACAAACAAGTCAACAAATCAGTCGTCAAAGCAACCCAAACAGAAAAAAACCCACACATCAGAACAAAGTGCACATGTAGTTGAAGCCTGTATGATACCTGAGATCTCGTGCTGCCTCAGCTCATTGTACTTGTAGGCCTGCTCCATCGGCTTGATGGATGTGTGGTAGATCTTCCGCAACCTCTCCAGAGCCGCTGGAGGATGAAAAAGGAAGAGAGGAAAGGATGACAAGGATGTTACAAGAAGATCTTTAAAAATGAGGCAGGAGGACAAGTCAGTAGGTCATAATGGGGAACACAGAGGGAATTAAAGGTCATTGCACTTTACCAGCTATGTGAGGCTTGGTGCAATGGTTCCCAACTTTATGCCTTATGACCTCTTAAAATGAAGAAATATCTACTAGGGGCCTTTTATCACGCGTTTCAAGCAGTTCTAATCTGAAAACAACTGATTTTCAAGTTGTTATAATAAAGTTTTGCGGCCCGAATGGCAAAGTATTCAGTACTTCAAAGGGAAAAGCAACAATTTAAGATGAGTCAAGATGTAAAGTTTTTATTTTTCAATTTTTTGAGCCTTTACAATCATTTTGTGACCCCCAGGTTCAGAATCACTGACCTATATGTAGAAAAAAAATTTGCATCAAAAACGACAACAACATAAACAGTGGAGTGATATTTAATCCTCACCTGCATAGTCTCCTGCTTTTTCCTCAGTTGCAAGCCGCAGCGTCTCATCGATGTGAGATCTGTCTCTGAGGACAGGGGCGATTTCTTCTCCTTCTTCTGTAAAAAAAACAAAAAAAACCCCATCAGACTTTAATTTAGTTCAGGTCCTCAGTGTATGTCTTTAATACTCTGATAAAGTGGCAATAGAAGTTGACTCAAGGGGGCGAGAAACAATCCCACCGTCAGTTTCATCATGAAGCCCACACTGAAGCTGATGACAGCCAGTCATACATGTCCAATAAAGCTAAGCTATGGGGCTCAACGGTGCTGCTATTTCTGGATGCACATCAGTCAATACATACGGCTCGATATGGACGGTAATGGCTGGGGATTTAAGTGTGACACGGAGATGATTGATAAGAAATGCTTGGGGACAGTTTTGCACTTTATGTCCATGTCATTCATACATATTTGAGCTTTCTCATATCTAAAAATCCCCAACCTGAGTCTTGGTGTCTCGATGTGCAGCTACTTGTATCCCAAATGCTCCTTTTAAATCATATTTTCTGCTTTCTGCACCTCCACCTATCTCTCTATCCTGATATTATCCTTAAAACACAAAACTCTAAGGGAGTTGATTGCATGACAGCAACCATACAATGATTGCAAAGCATCTGGCAAAATGACAATTAGCTTATGCATGTATAACTGGATAATCTTGACAATGTAGTGGTTTGCAATTTTTGGAGTTTTATAGTGGAACAAGGTCCTGAGGTTCTATGTGAATTAGGTTTAGATTGGTGGAAGGGTTAGGGTGGGGCATTTAGTTATGAATATTTTGGTTACAGTAATGGGTAAATGAATAAATGATGTCAATAAAGGTCCCTTTAAGTACGTGTGTGTGTGTTTGGGTGTGTGTGTGGGTGTTTGAAAGTGGGGGGAGAAAATCCAAGAGAACATATCAGAACATATCAGTTTGCTTAGATCACAGCTGTTAATACAATCAGTTCTTAATTTAGAAAGCTAATGCTGAAAATAAACAAAGACTCTAATTTGGCATCACCATGGACTTTATAACAACAGCA
The DNA here is from genome assembly GCA_029783645.1 of Ctenochaetus hawaiiensis. NCBI lineage: Eukaryota > Metazoa > Chordata > Actinopteri > Acanthuriformes > Acanthuridae > Ctenochaetus > Ctenochaetus hawaiiensis. The sequence continues at coordinate 10,666,265 of JAPZDY010000009.1, read as the reverse complement.
AATATAACAGAGAGAGAGAGAGAGAGAGAGAGAGAGAGAGAGAGAGTGAGGGACTTCCCCAGCTTCCTAACAGACTGGGAGGAGAGCTGGACTGTGTGTCCCCATCAGTGATATACATGATGAGACGATAAAGTGAAATCCTCTGTCTTTTCTCGTCTATATTTACCCACCTATCACAGACATATCACACTGTGAGGCCTGTCCTTGTGTGCCCACCCCCCCTGTAATGCCCTCCACACAGCACTGCTTTACACCAATGTGCTACGGCTATGAGCTAAATATAGGAGGAAGTCTTCCTGGTTCAAACTTTCATGCCCTGGGCAGTTGTGGGTTTTTAGCATCCGAATAACCAGACACTCCCCTAATAAATTTGTCAGGGAGTTTTAAAGATATTTACAGCATGTAAGTGGAATATTAAGGCTTGTAGCAGCTGTGTGAATGGTTACATAGCAGTATTACAGTTGTAAATAAGAGTCTGTAGAATATATGCATAATCTGAATATTGATCTTGTTATTTAAACACATCTTCCTCTCAGCACAGCTCAGCTAAATTCATTTTACTGGCACTAGAAACTGAGCATGGTTCCAAATCAATCCTAAGCTTGTTCTTATGACAAGAGAAAAAGTTTGACGCATCCTCTACCAGTGCAAACCTCTTGAAACTCTTGACCTGCTCCTTTTACTGATGGCAGTCGTATAAAAGTAATAGTATATCATGTTCAGTGAAGAGACCTGCAGAGAGGATCAACCCCTGACATCAGCTGGTAGCTGACAAGAACCACTTCTCTGTGAAATACTCATAATCATTCAAAGCTTTGTATAAAGCACATGCACATGATGGGGGAAGGTAGGAGATTATTTGACAATGTTACCAATGAAGACCCCCCAAGCCAGAGGGACAAAACTTTGATCAATTTATTGTCACTGCTGTCAGACACAGGCACATTTACTTCCCTCAATCACTTTGTTAAGTTACAAGATTTCTAATAAATGTGGACAGTTATAAAGCACATTTCTGCTCTACTACATATCACTATAAGGCTGTTGATACATCTGCATTACAGGGCTGTATAAATATCAGCAATTCCGTCTGGATTAAAGGTAAATTCTGTTAAGAATTACTAAAGAAATATGAAACCTCAGTGTTACTCTTAATAACTTAATTCTTAGCATCCCAAAATTACAAATCATTTACAATCATCTTAATTTATAAAAAATCTACAGTTTTTACCTGTTTAATGTTGTGTATGGCTGTTATTGACTAGTGTTTCTTACAATATTCTAACCATGTTTTAGTGATATTAGTTCACACTGTACTCAGAAAGTGTTTTATCAGTGATGCAATGACAAAGCAGTGGTGCATTAATTCTAATATCTGAGTGATTTTTTTAGGTTGACACGGTTACAAAAGGCACAATCAAAGTTACCATTTTCTGAAAAATTCGCTTATCATATGCTACCTTTTACAGTGTGTGTATGTATCATACTTTTGAAAGGGCTATTTAGTGACAGGGTAACCTCATCTCTGGCATTCTGCACATTTGCAGTCTTAAGTCATGTTGCTAAATTGCTCCGCAGACTAGCTTTATGGCTGTTTGTCCACACAAAGACATATATTGTAAATCAATGTGAGAGAACTCCACCCTCTCAGACGGCAGAACTGTCATGGCATCCTGCAGCCTAACCTGGAGTACAGCCACCACCCCTGGCGTTTCTGGCCATCAGTCAGAATGGCACGCTGCTTTGGCCAAAACTGACAACTGCATCAAATGACAAGTAAAATCATCTGAGGGCCTGTTTGTTTACAAGCCTGAAGTGAACTTGTTTATATTTACAAACCAAGGCTCTTGAAAGTATTGATCAATTTACACTCAGTAAAATGAACTGAGGTCAATTAAGGTGTCTTCTAACTGAGAAAGAGTGTCATTTCTCATCATCTAATCAATCAAATGATTTGATAACAAGTCATAACAGAAAGTCAAATGGAGCATTTCAATACATCCTCAGGCTAAAAATGATGTAATGACTATAAAAGACCAGCCCTTGTGACATATCATATGGCTTAAGCTTTAATTGGAACTCCAACAGTGGCTCCTTTGCATTGTACCAGCAATAACCGAAACCATTGCTTGTTAAGGAACAGTGCAGCATTGCTGATTCTCCCCGAGTCAACCTGCTAAAAATAAACCTGTGTAATGTTGCTCCCAGCACGGTACAAGAACAAGAGAAGCCAAAAGGTTAGCAGCCAGAATAAAAGGAGGGCATGAGTAATACTGCAATCCCGAAAAAGATTCAGTAACTAATCTATGAATGTCCCCAAGTAAATAATGTGCAAGAGGTTACGTGTTTATTCTGCTTTTTTTTTTTTAAAGGCCATTCTAAAAGAGGGATTGGAGATTGTAATGATTAGAAAAGAGGATGTGTAGCAGCTATTGCCAAAACAAAGCTACAAAAAATGGACTAATTCTTGTGTACACCCTACTCAGTGCACAAATACATGAAGAATGAGTGAAGCAGAATACAGCATAAAAGTTAAAAATGGTCTCTATTTAAAGGCGTAAAATACAGCCGGTATGGTCTATGCAACGTGTTATTTGCCACATGCCCATGCCAAACAGATTTTGCTTTTATGATCATCAGAAACAACAATAAGTGGCGTCATCCTGAAGCACTGTGAGAAACAATGCGGCCTGTGACAATTGTCATGGCAGAGGGTGGCTGCTTGTCATATTGAGTCAAATGGAGGAAGGAATTAAAGCCATCTGAACAAACACTGACTAAAGATTTGGCACAAGATGTGATGAATTACAAAGTGAGGAAGCTTTTTTTTTAATCAGTAGAATAGACATTAGCCTTTAGAGGACACTGAGAATGATTCAATTTGGAGGCTAAAGTGGCTTTTGAACAACAGATCCCATCGCCTCAATATACCAGGTCTGTGCCTGCAGCATGCAAAGCTTACTCCAGCTTCTGTAACTTGACTCATCACTAAGAAGAGTCGATGTGTGTTTCAACACCCGTCTCTTGAGTGGGCCTTAACTGCTGCGAACGTGTTAACACCTCCCAATCCAGTCAATCCCTGACGGAGGCCCTGGGACGGAGGTCTGCAAAGATCAGAGAGGTACTATTGCCCGCGGAGGGCGAGCCTTGCATCAGTGCTCAAAATTAACCCTGCAGGCGCCAGGGGACTTGAACCGCTGACATCTGCGCCCAGGACCATGTGTCCTCAGTGAGCCCGTTGCCACACAACCCTATCTCAGTTTGGAGAAACATCACGGCGGCATCAGCACATCCAGGAGGAATGTTAGTGATTTAAGCCTTTCACAGCTTTACTGGCTGGGAAAGTCATGTCTCAACTGTAGATCCTTGTGCAGAGGATATTCAATCATCAGAAAGAATGCTAATCAACTAATGTAAAAGTGTGAAACTTCATTGCAAATATCTTGCTCAAGGTTTCAGATCATCTTTACTTTCATCAGATATTTGAACGTCACTATAAAGACCATAAAGAAAGGTATTTGTACAAGCACATTTTTCATACTTTCATACTTCCCTAAAGGTTGTGCTGTTCATGTGCGATGAAAAGCATAGTTTGTGAAATCACAAATTGGGGAGCAAATCACTATTTAATATATAAATGCATAGCTAGAAAAATTTCAAATGCAAATTGATCCAATTAAAGGGAGCTTAAGTGTTGCAACTAATTCTTATAATTCTAAGAAAATAATACAGCCAGCATTAAAGTCCCAAAACTACAAACTAAAGTAAACAAAATGTGTTATTTACTGTAGTCAAAGCATACAGCCAGGGATCATCCTAAGCTATATCTTGTTCTTATGTTGACATGACTGTGTGCGGTAGGATGCATCTGCGGTTATGTGCATTTACACTGTGTATATTAGGTATCTGTGTATGTGTAAAACCCCAGGATCACGCTGTGCTTGCAGCACGGAGGAGGTAAATTGAATTAAAACTGAACATGATGAGGAAGGCAGGCCTGGAACCCCCCTCTCAGAGGATTTATCCTGAGCATGGGGGGATTCAGGCAACCTTAACTAAAGGCCAGGGGGTTCCACTGGAGAGATCCCTGTGGAGGCATCCATTTCATTCAAGCTAGAGGTGTTTCATTTGCATGAACAAATTTTAAAATGAGTACTCGTCTGTAAAATACCAAAGTTAAAATGATATTAATGCACATGTCAATTTTTTTAGCTCACTTTAAAAACACATATACATTTAGCTGCAAAGAAAAGCCTAAAGAACACCAAATAAATCTATAGTGACAAAAATGCAGATGATTCTTCCTCTAGCAGGGGTTGGAGGTATGATAGCGGTCAGCAAAACTTGTGCAGAGTGTGGTGGGAAGAGGCCACAGATGGCAACAGGTGGTGCAGCTTGTGGAGCTAGTACTCCCCCATAGTCGGAAATAGACCCACAATGGGTCAGAAGATGGACAGAGGAGGGGGCAGAATGGCCGCCTCCTATTTTAAGGTTGTGACTGTTCGTCAGTGTGGAGACTCGGACGCAGCCACATGATTGTGTAATGTACAGACTAACCGACTGATAAATAAAGCACCAGGACTACTCATGTGAGTTTGAAATACATCACTGAGACTCTGCAAATAAAGCGTAGTATTGTATGTGCTTGTATCTCGGGCATTTCATACAAGAAATACAGTTTCCTCAAAAATTCAGTATTTATTACTTCTGCATTATTTTCTCATTGTGTCATGTAAATGCAAGCAATTTACTTGAAAAGACAGATTCAAATACGAGTTTATTTGGCTTTTAATGTAAAAATACAAAGAACATCACTGACTTTGGTGTTTTCACAGGCCTTTACAGACCATCAAATAAGAGTCACATCCAAAGGATAAGTCCTTGTGATCACAGACAACTAGGCATTAAGTTAAGAAAGACTCATAGGAAGGGTTAACGACAAAGGCACCTTACGCTGAGGTGTTGATCTGATGCCATTATCTCAGCTCTCCTGTTCGAAAGCCAGGAAAGGACATCAGGTGCCCTTGGGCCTTAGGGGGCTTGTCTTAAAAGAGGGGTGTGTAGTGAGCCAGTCGAGTATGACTGGTGTGTCCCTTCTACTACTACAAGTGCAGGGATAACCCAGACAAGCCACATGCCACCAGAAGGGGCCACGTGGAGACAGTGTGCCTTCAAATTTCCAAGTCTCCTCTTTGCGATGTGAGGAGGCCCAAGATATTTTCACTGTATCGAGGATGGATAGTGTTACCACTCAAGTATAAACACAGTGGTGTGAAGAACTAATCAAGGTCTCAAAGAGGCTGTGATATATGTTTGTATAGAAAAAAAAGACAACTCTCAGGTACTGAGTGTTGCAATAACGACTTTTTCCATGTGCAGTAGCAGCTCTCTTAAACACTGTTCACACTCTAACTCATCTCATGACACTGGGCACTAAAGGAAGCTTCAGTGCTCGTTTGGTCAAACAACACAATTCTCACAAGACCTGGACAGTGTAGGGTTTCTTGCAAACTTATAATAACCATACAGTAACTATAGCATCCTAAGCATATGTTGCATTAAAATAAACATGTTTATGGCAGAGCAGTGTCAGAGCAAGGTTGGTCATGTGACCCATGATGCACCATTCACATCACCAGAAAAACACATGTTTCTGCTGCTCCTTGCTTTGGCATGAAGGATGGGAGCTATTTAATAGCTGCACCAAAATGACTGTAAAGAAAATATTATGGTAGCGTCACATATCTGAAGCATAGTCCAGGTCTGGCAGATGGAACAGGCCTGACTACACCTGAAGGTGTGTTCACACTTTTACACCAGAGCATAATGATGCCATGCAGACATGCAAAGCATTATTTAGCAGAATGATTCCTTCTATCATGTCTATAGTTTCATGGTATTATAATGTTGCTGCTTTCTATCAGAATAAATAAAAAACACTCAACAAATTCAGTCTGGTGATATAATTAACAGTCTTGAAGCTTGGTTTTAAAAAAAAAAGTTTGAAATAGAGACACGTGACAGAAATGAGGGTAATATTTCACAACATCAGGATCACCATGTCAATTACTGCTACCTCCAGCTGTGCTTCCCTTAAAATGTACATAAATCTATTAAGATATAGTATTAAATTATAACAATTATGCCTTTGCTTTGTGGACTACAAAAACAGCTCAGCCCATGGTTGTTAAACAACCTAAGATCAGTTGACATCAAATTGATTTTTTCACTCTGTTGGAAAGGGATGAACCTTTCGGCTCCAATCTGCAGTTTTACAAGTACAATGGAGTTCCTGATAGCAATCGACCAAATCAATAATTACTCACTAACCAGCAAAGAGCTCATGATTCTCAAAACTGTCCATAAGCTGCAGCTATTTGAATCAAAAATCTGTTGTCTTGCTGTCAGTGATAAAACAATACACTTATATGCACATGGAGTAGATTTATAAACATGGGCCACCAAAAAGACACCTGCATGGTCTATGAAGGCATGAGTTGCAGCCAAAGCCTGGCCCCTCCTGCCTGGAGAATGCATGTCCCTATAAGGCCAACTGCTGGGAATAAATTGTGATTGTGACAGTGCAGAGTGGCAGCAGCTGTGCAGCATATCTAAAGGGAAGCATGGGGCTGGGAGGGGTGAGGAGTCAGGAGGGAAGGGGAGTCAAGCCGAGGGAGGGAGGGAGGGAGGAACTGTAGTGAACAGTGTTGGGTTTCAGGAGGCCTTCCAATCTTAGACACCTGACAGCAGCCTGGAATATGGAGGCCTGGGTCCGGGCTGCAGAGCTAAACGCCACCCCAAGGACGGACAAGGGTGACAGACAAGGGTAATGCCAACCGCCCCAGTCCAGACCCAGAGACCAGTCCACATTTTTAGAAAGGGTAATCTGGTAGAAGTTGTTGTCACTATGACAGTGAATTCCATGAGTGGCCTGCAATCATATTTACAGTAGGATTGTCCTTATTTTTGTAGTTTATGATGCTATGGATTATCATCAAAGGAAGTGTTGCCCCCTATAGGCTTTTTAAGTCCTGGAGCCACATTTCCAAACCAAGGGGTTGAAAATAAAACATTAAAAAAAATTGAAGCAAAAAAAAAAAAAGATCTATGAATGCAGAAGGATAAGTGACAAAAAGCTCTGTGTCCATTCAAGCTCCCTCGTGGCTATTCTCTCCTTGGTTTACACTAAGACTTTCCATCAGCTGGTGCCATGCGTTAGGACAGCTGACATGCTGTCAGTCCACAGGAGAGGCTGAGCTGCAGCTTTAACAATCCGCAACTACTTTTCTTCAGAAAGCCATAAAAATGAAGGATAAGGCATTTGTTCACACATCAAAAAGGGTTATGCATTAAAGTTTTGTGTTTTTTATGGATTTCAGTAATTAAAAAGACAAGAAAAAGACATTTTAATCTGTCATTTTGTAATGGGTGCCGACAGTGTAATTATAAACAGATTTTAAATAGTCCTGCTTGTGGGCAGTGAAAGACGGGGTAACATTTCTGTCTCTGTCTATCCTCAGCTGGGGTTTCTGTGACTGTCACCGTCCCCATGCTCAGCTGGTGCCATTCCTGACCAAACTGCCCCCCACAATTGACTCAAGAACCTACACATGCTGCCCACATTTAGCTGTATAGCAACAGCCTCTAATCAATCACAGTCTCTAAATCTCTGAAGAGTCACCCTTAGATCTCGCTAACAGGACAATCAAACATTCAATAAGCCAGCCTTTAAACATACACTACATCACTATTTCATTCACCAGCAGCACTTGTACACAAGTATACCTGTTTCAACAGTGCTCTAGCCAACATAAAACAAAAGGAATCCCCTAGATGTTTGATCAAAGTGCCTACCAAAAGTCTTACCTGCTGTGGCCTGCAAAAGCAGCAGGGAGAGGAAACAGCAGATCAAGCCTGTACCCTTCATGATGGCTGCCAGGAGAACTCTGATAGTCACACAGACTATATATACCAAGGCAGGAAGGTTAAAGGGCACGCAGAGAGAAGAGGCGGGCTCAGGGAGGGCCAGCTGGTGGCGGGGCTGAGATCTGTGAGATGGAGGTGTTGTAGGAGTCATAGCATGCCACAGGGACTCTACATGTACAAGCAGCTGACTCTCCTTTTTAGAAAGAGACAGCCTGGACCTCATCATCAATGCACAAAGACCTAAGAGAATGTATTGTGACTTTAAAAGGAAAACTTGTTTAAGTTCAGGAGTCTAACTCTAAAAACACTATCATTAAAGAAAAAATGCACTTTATCGGCAAGAGTCAGAAGAAAAGATTGATAACACTCAGCATATATGAAGCAAGAGTCTGATTGTGAGACATAAGGTGAGTTAGTTATATCAACTAAATACACAGTGTGTAATTGGGTAACTATTGGGAGTTGTTGACTTAATTGTAACCAGCATTGCCAATAATAATATTATGGAACTCAGAAGGAAATGTTTACTGATGTGCCAAAATATTAAAATTTAATTTAAATTATGTTCAGTTACATTTGCAAACCCTTTGTCTTCACTCTGTGAACTATCATGGTGTTTCTGCAGAGGTTATAGTGACAGGGAACCAAATAAATACTGTTAGCTTGAGTAAAATTACATATTTGTCTGGGTTTGAAATAGAAACATTTGGGATGTTGTAAGTACATTACACAAACAAAAGGTCAACAAAAGGTATATAGGTCATATATTTTATGCATTTAAATGCATGAATGTCACATATGTTTAATTCTAAGGACCAAGCTAGCTGATTCCCGCTGCCCTCAATCCCTACACTAAGCTAATTGCTTTAGCTCCATACTATGTACCACTCTTAAGTTTTAACAAGTCAATAAACTAGTGTATTACTATATATGTACTATATATGCAACCCACTACATCAACTAAAGTAAAAAGTAAAAAAAATGAATACTGCCTGCCTCCAAATCATCAATGAAAGAACAGTTTTAAATTTACGTTTATTCTGAGATCTTAACACTGCAATTTAAAATTACAGAAGATTTGAAAGTGCCAAGTTAACTGGCCATTGGATGAATTCAACCTTTTTAAAAAAAATCTGACAGATAAGAGTGGTATCAATCTTGACATTTACTACAGTATTCCTTTAACGCACAGTAACTTCAGTTAGACAGACTAGGCGAACAAAGAATGACCGTAACAATGGCTTTCACTCCACAGACTATAAATGTGCTTAAAAGTAAGTGAGAGTCTAGCATTAGGTAGAGCTGTCAACCCTTTATTCTAGTAGGGAGACACAATGCTCACTTGGCAGCCATGTTGGGAAGCAGTTGTGATGAGTCTGTGTGTGAGGGGTGGGTAAGAGCTGAGGAGTGGGTATGTCTGGAACATAAAGACCCCCAGAGTCAACCCAGAATCCCTAACACAGCTAAACGCTAGGCGGATTACCGCTTTATCACACTCGAGCAGACACACTGTGCTGAACATAATCTCACAATTCCTCGGGAATCGACATCTCCACTGTAAATTAATCCTCAAATATGGCAGGAGTTTCTTACTCCAGCATGCCTATCCCAAATGACACGGGAAGCGTGTCTAAACAATACAGCATGTTCATTTTGCGGCGTAAAACTGCCTCATTCCCAAGGAGCTTCACTGATGGCAGGATGTGGCTGAGAGGCATGATGAGTTGTTTATGAGAGAATCTGTTCTCTTGATGAGCTTTTATGAATTCTAGTGAACATTAATTCTTTGTTAATTACAGATGACAAGCACTTATAGTAAACCATATCATTCATGCTTTAATTAACAGGATCTGAAAAAAGGATTTTAGAAAAAACTGAGGTCATGAATTCTGTTGTCAACAACAGTCATAACATTGCCTCGTAAATTTAAGTAGATTGAGTCTAAAAGTTTTGAAATCAGCTGCTAATAAATTTTATTTTCATTAAACCCAAACTATGCTGTAAAATATTGACGGGGTTTTCTACAGGACTACCTCAAATACTGAAGTTTCACTCATATGTTATTCCACAAATGCAGACAAAGATGGCTCTCTGACCTACAGGGTCCTAGTTTTAGTGATCATTTTTCTCATATATGTAGGTGCTGATGTGCTTTGATTTAAAGTGTAAGCACTTTGTATGCAAAGTATAGTAGGTGCACTACATGTGCTCATCAGTGGAGCTTTGGATGTTTGTCTAAATGCCTTGTTACTGCATCATACCATCTTAATATCTCATAAAGCTGTGCTATTTGGTCCATATCCCATAACTAAATTTCATGAGTGCCAATGCACATTAATAACAGTCGTATTATGTGGTTTTTGTATTCTCTCTGTCCATGCTTACTAACAGTCAGTTCACACTGCTAAAATATATTAAAAATCAGAAAAGATGGAGCCTCTGTGGATACAAAAAACGTGAGGTAATTCTGAATGAATGTGTGACGGTGTGAACAACAGGCTTAGAATGAATGAATACATGTCACAGGATGATGTCAAGAGATGCCACCTACTGTCCCTGGTGTGCTTTGACTGTTAGAGAAGGTGGTCGGTCTTAATTTAGCAATGAGCTTGGGGAGGGGGGGCATAAAAATCCCAGCCACCAATCAGGAATAGACACTTGTGCATCAAATGTGCTGCTTGACCAAAAGCCAACTAGAGCTGGAGAGGAGGCAAATTCAGCTGGTCGTGGTACTATTAGTGTTATAAATAGTGTTATACTGCAGAACATTTAATATTGAGTGAGCAAAATAATCATTCTGAGTATTAAAAAACAGATAAAAGGACACACACAAAAGGGCCAAATGCGTAAAAAACAAAGTACAAACTTTATTATTCTGTCTTTACAAAGGCACAAGCCTCTTTTTATTCCCAAAACATTTCTCTTAAAAAAAAAAAATCAAAACAAAAACAAACAAAATAGCTTCTTGATGACCATATGCACTGACAGGTCTAACAAAAAAAAGTTACAGAGAATAGACAAAAGGAAGGGGTAAAGAGGGAGCTGTGAAATGTGAAAGGAGACATGAGATATTGACAATAGATGAACAAAGACAGCATAAAAGATTTAAAAATAATAATAAAACAAAGATGCGATGGGCAAACAGGACAAGATGGAGGAGGATTGAACATGGAGGGAAAAGGGGGGATACACAGCTGTGCGGTTTTTACTCATAACCTCAAGAGCTTCAGCTGAGGAGTTACCCCTTTGCACAAAGAAAAGAGGCAGACTCCAGTATAGTACAGTAAGTGCTTTGTAATCTTGACCCCATTTAATGATCCCCAGGCCCACCCCACTTATCTAACAATCTGATATGTCCACGTAACATTTCCTAACACACAGAACAGAGTGTAAAACACAGATGGAAATAAAAAAAAAATGCTCTGAGATTTGGCAGAAATCTACCAAAAGCAGATTCTCAGAGGAAAAAAAAGCAGGGGCTCTACAAGAAGCAGAGCTCGCAAAACCATGTTTTCGATATCCAGGAATCCCTTTCATAGAGTGAATAAGTACTGGGAAAATGTCTGTTGCCTTAGTTTGACAGATGCGTCACTCATTTCAGTGCAGCTGACATCAATATTTTTTTTAAAGGGCAGTTCCATGACATGAATCATGATGGATGAGGTGTGTTCAATCGAACGCATATCTGTCCAGCAGTTCAAAAGCTCCATCTATGCATTGATACAGGGGACTCTGATAATGAATGTTTTACTAAACTTGTCAAGAGCCTTAAATTTAACTGAAATTTCTAAATATGTGAGGCTGAATTTTTGAAAAACAAACTGATATGGAAAAATAAAAAAGAATAAAATTTTATGGAATGTCAACATTTGACTGTGGATTTTTTTTTAATCCACACATCTGACTTTAATAGTGCACAAGAAGGGGCCAAAATGGTTGCAAATCTACATGCAACTATTAGAGGAAAAAAATATCAGGAGTGCTTGACTGTAATTGGTGGCAACCTGTTTATTTTTGAGCCAAACAAAAAAACAACTAAAAGCAAAAATAGTCAACTAACCGGGAAAATATATATATATATATATATATACATACATACATATATATATAGATATATATTTTAACACAACCTGGGTGTTTACAAGCCTGTTGGAGAAGGATTTCAGTGGCCCACAAATGGCCCAGATCAAGTGTTCAGGTACCTCTCTCAGACTCCAGGGTTTGTTAAGGCCGGCTCCACAGTGCCTCCCTGCACCCATGAGCTATTAGTAAGGCAAGCTGCTGCCTCTCTCAGCTACACGTCTTAATGTCTGTCTGCCAACAAACAGTTCCAGGCAAAAAAAATATATAGCACAATTAAAGTATGATCTAAGCAGAAACATGCAAATAGCAAGGTACGCCACATTAAAAAAAAGCGCACAAAAGGACAAATGATTTATGCAAGGAAATGCATAGAGCATATGTGGTCGACCCAGCACACCTTCATGGCACATTCAGACAATTTCACTGGGTCTTTTCCTTGTATTAGAAGCATACTCTGCAGATGTCCCAAAATCTGGACAAAAACACTACACTGTTAAGGGCTTAATCGAACCAGCCCTTAAGCTCGAGCAAACAAGTGATTGTATGTCAGTTGTATCGGTATGTGTGAGTGCTGTGTGCACATACATGTGTGCCTCAGCTTCAAGGCAAAAGTGGTGCTGCTGCAGACTGCCAGAGTCTGGGGCACCGCTGAGCCCTGCTGATTCAAAAATGCTAAAAAGGGACGCACACATACACACACAAACACACATGCGCGTCGGTGGAAATCACTCAAGAGTGTCCACAGATTAGCTTATTTAACAAGCTAGGTGCTTTTTATATTCAAGAGGGGGAGGGTGTCAAGAAATGTCAAAGCACAGATATATATCTTTTTTTTATCAGGCCATGAGTAAAAAGAACATGCCAAATACATGTGTGGGATTACCGGGAACCCAGCCCAGTAAAAAATGGCAACAAACAAACAAAAAAAAAAAGAGTTAAAAGAAAAAGTTGTGAACCAGTAAGCACACTCTCTCCTCTTGAGCTTCGCCTTATTTCCTGTGAGCATCAGTCAGCCATGAAAACAGCTTTTTTTTTTGTTTTTTTTTTCCGGTACAATCACTTTAACTTGCTGGCTGAGAGAGACTAAGAGAAGCGAAACATGAAAAAAGGACTTCATGAGTGTATTATAACATATTCTTTTGTAGCAGATGCCTAAAAGACGGAACTTTGAGACAGTCTTGTTGGCTCACAGTGCCTCTCCGAACAGCTGAGAGAAGGAGGTTTTTATAAAGGATGCTCTGGTGTCAGGTGGTGGTGACACCACACTGCTGGGCTCTTCATTGACTTTGTCTCCTGTTTCGTGGGTCTGTCACGAGACTTCAGGGATGAAATAAAGAGAACTGTCCTCGTGATCAATGGAGATGTTTAGCAGACATTCGAAATAATTCTAGCATCCAGTATGATTGAGCATTTTTACATCAGTCACTGAAGTAGTTGCTCTAACAACCTTTTCTATGGATTAATGATCAGCAATGAGTTTGTTGTCTGTGTGCAGAATGAGGGAGAGGAGGGCTAGAGACAAGCAGAGAAAAGGCGCAGAAGATACTGTATGCATGAGTGTCTAAGTGTAAACCTATTCTGGCTGCCTAACATGTAAGTTTTTACACTGAAAGAAAAAAAAACATACGAACAAAAAAGAACTGAGTGCTTCAATCTGTCTACTAGCCCTATTAATGTCCACTGAACGAGAGCGCTGTGGGGTTTTATGTCACCTCCTGTGGCCCTGGTCTGCTCGGGGCCTCCTGTGTGTGTAAGTGTGTGCGTGTATGTGAATGTATGGCGTGTGCAACGCGTCAGGGGTGAACTCAGGGCAGTGAACAGTCATCGGGCCCGTCGCTGTTCGAGGCCGTGTCTGAGCCTGCTGCGTCGGAGAGGACACGACCTGAAGTGACGATGACCGCCCTCCGCTGCTCTTCCTCGCAGCCTTTCCCCTGGGTGCCCTCGATGTGCTGGATTGCCTGCAGAGAGGGGCAGGAAGGCAAGTGATGTTAGTGACAACAGCACCCTCTGCTGTTCAGATCTGGAATCCTTTTTAACAACAAAGGGTTCATGCAGTTAGTCTGCTTTTTTGTTTTCCATTTTTCTGGATCTTACTTGAACAATGGTGTCCAGGTTCTGTCGGGATGTGGACACTGTATTGATTACTGATGCTGGGCCCATGGTTACCACAGTGACATGATGGGGCTGGGGAGGCTGGGCAGGTGCAGGAACGATGACTGTGGCATGGTGTGTAGGTGCAGGAGGGGTAGCTGGGGCCAAAACCTGGTAAAGAGAAGACATTTTTTTTTTAGTTATTCTCATGTCACAACAACACTTTGATAACTAACTGTAATGGTAAAGTAAGAGCGCAATGTTAACAAAACTAAGATTATTGGTAAGTAGTTTGTTTTTTCCTGAAATGACATGAGGGAACCACACACAGGTGGTGTTTGAGAACGATATGAGCTCGACCAAAAGAAAGCACACAAGCTCACAGGGGTAAAATTACAACCCCCCCCCTCTCCAGGCCATCAAATCTGCTGCTGTCCTATTCAGCATTAAAATTTAATTAACGTTAATCAATTGCTGCTTGTGCTGCAATTAATTATTTCCCTTTAATAAAAAAAAGGAAGTTCACTCTTGACAATGGAAACATAAAAATCTTAACTCAAAAGTCCATTTATCAGATTTTCCCAGTGTTTCACATCTCTTAGTTACTTAATTGTGATGTACAGTTGAAAGATCTGGAAAAACTTAGTAGTCTTTGTTGGATTTTTGCTTTTTAATTTCCCTGTATTGTGTTTAGTGGAAGAAATGATGCATATACATTTTATTCATTTACAGGAATTACCTTCAATAATTTGGCAAAATGTGACAATAAAGCAGATCAACCATTTGGTTTTAGTCTTAACTGTAATAAAACAGAAGGTATGTAGTTGATTTTGAGTTTAACTTTGTGTTCCTGAGTGAATTTTGTCGATTCACAGTGATACTGCTTTGAGGAAATTTCGCTCAGCTCTGCTTGGGGACCTGCCAAGTGTCACACGACTGATCCTGAGCGTATCAATCATCTTTCATGACCAGCCCACAGCTGTCACAAGGACTGGAGGGGCAGACGACAGCCACACACACTCACTGACACACACACACACACACACACACACACAGATTGATTTGGCATCATGTTCAGTTAGGGTTGGCCTGCAGAAACAGGATACTGCTGCTGTCAGGACAGGAGACAGGCACAGCGGAGGGATCTGTGAGCTGCTCATTTAACACACTGTTAGTGAGTCTTAGCTGTTGACAGCTTAAACGCTAGACGTGGAAGAGACTGTCACACGCGACTGTCAATGTGACATCTACAGTATACCAAGAGATTAGAACAGGTGTGTGTTTCAAAATGCAATATGCTTCAACATGATTGACTCAAAGTCTACAGCTGAACACAGGGGGGAGGAGGGAGGAGTTCGGTGCCAGCTGCTTGATGAATTTCGGCTAAAGAGCCCAAAATAAACACTGGTTTGTGAAATATACTGAGCTGAAAATGGCTGGTATCTAAATGTTGGAAGGAAGATCTTCAGAGTGGCACCAAGACGGACAATGTTTATGTAATGTCAGTAATAAGATGGATCAAACCACGATCCCGGTTGCAGAAAGGTTGGGACGCTGTGTTAAAACTTTGAAAAAACACAGAATGCAGTCATTTGCAAATCAACTGTTTTGACCAACAAGGTTTTATAAAGTATCCCCAGGCCTCTTTTTGAACATTAATCACTTGCAAAAAAAAAAAAGTGAAAGTTCCAGACACATGAGCAGAACTCCCAAAAGGATTCTGCTGTTTGTGTGAGTCAGACTAATAGGCAAATGTTTCCAACCTGCGGGCTGTGGGCTGGAGTGAGGTCCCTCTCCAGCTGTTTGGGCTGCTGCAGATGAACGAGGCTCTGTGTTTGGGCCTTATGATCCTGAACCTGCTGCGCAATCGCCTTCAGTTTCTCTGGGTACAACTGGGCATCCAGGGAACGCATCTGGAGAGAAAAGGTGCAAATTAGCAACTCAAAAAAAAAGAGAAAAAAACTATGTCAGCCACCAAGTTGGACTGGGCACAGCGTCAACCAGCTGTGGTTGATCCATACCTGATCTTCCAGCATCATTCTGACAGAGCGCTCTTTCTCCAGCTGCTGCCTTAACTCAATCATCTCCCTTCTCAAGTCTTCGGTCTTTTCCTCCTCCAGGATGTCTGGTGAGCCAATGCCTTCATCTTTCTCCTCTGCACGCCTCCTCTTAGGAGAGGAACCACTTAACTCCTACAGAGAACAAACACAAATTGGAGCAATGTGTGTGTTGGAGAAAACGCTAAAACTTAATGTTACGGAAAGACAGATGTAATGGTGTGGTTCGCGGTTTCAGGTGTGGTGATGGCTTACTTGTATGATTCGTTTGAGCTGACTGTTCTGCTGCAGTAGCCGCGTCTTCTCCTGCTCCAAAGTGAAAATGTACTCTGCTGTCTGTTGCAGGATGGCAGCCTGGGGGGAGGGGGAAGAGGAGAAAACTACAGGTGAGTTCAGGCCCTCACAGCTACATCTAACTCATCGTCTAATTCAAACCTCTCTTTGTGACCCACCTTGCTGAGCTTCTCTCCATCGCTGTGTGGGATGAGTGTTTTAAGTGACTGGAATCCAGCGTTGATGCTCTGCATACGCCGACGCTCGTTGCTGTTGGCAATCTCTCTGCGAATTCGCCTCTCTTGGTCCCGAGCTGTTTCTGGGGTCAGAGGAATGTTGGCCAGACTGGAAGGAGGGGAGACATGGGGGGAGACGTGGGGAGAAGAGGAGTCAGTTGGACATAGGAGGAAAACAAAACATGTTCTTTCCCATAATGTTAAAACCATAGAAAGTGTTACATGGCCACTTTTTTTTAAGTCTGAATTTTTCAATAAATCAAAACAAAACCAACCAAAAATACACATTCCAAATACCAACTTTCTGATTAGTTACAAATTTATTGAAAAAAAAAAAACAAGCTATCTACCTTTCCTGTCCGACTTATTATTTTCTTTTAAATATCACATGTAACACTGTTGAAATGTACTATAAAAATGATATCTTATAATTAATGAAGATCATAATGGTTTTGTTATTGACATTCTTCTTGTTGTTGTAGTAGTAGAGCCTTAATCTGGCATTTTACAGTTGCTGTGTGCCAAAAAATTTAACCAAATTATTTATATGTTAAACGAAAAAAATCATCTATGGTGAAAGAGTTATGATATACTTTTTAGAAAGCTTTATCCAAATGATCTCAATCTGTCTTCTCTACTCCCACCTCCGTGAGTAGGTAAGCCTAAAAAAGCTGTTTTCCACCAAAGCTGAGCGTATAGACCTAAATACAGTATTCCCCTGACCACAGCGCCCCCTGAACTAAAATACAACATATCTTCCGGCCTCAGATTTTAGCATTTCTGTCCGTGTCTGATAGATTTTACAGAAACTACTTTATAGCTGAGGAAAAAAATAAGAGTGTGGTCGGTGGATTATCCCTGAAAGGCACATCGCTGTCAGGTTTCCATTCACCTCCATTGTAATAAGGTTTCAGCATAATTTAACTGTCAACACGGTCTGAATAAAGAAACCCTTTTTTAAACATGACATCAACACAAAACGGCAGAATGTGCCAAGAAATGCAAAATATGTTCCTCTTCTAACAAGGGAAGTAAGAGTACATTTGCCTTTTAAGTCTACCAATATCAACTTTCCTATGTTGACAATAAAAATATAAGAATGTAAAGTTTCATAAGTGTTGTAATGTATGAAACCATGGATTGCACTTGTTTCATTATGAGGTAATAAGACTGCTCTTCTGACCCCGTGCCATTTCTTAAAAGGTGTTAACGACCAACATTGACATTAATGCTGCACAAACCAAGCTGTGACTTTGAAAGATCTTACAGAGTGAGGATTTTTGCTGCCACTACGTAGTACTGACATGTCACAAGGCGCCCTGAAAGCACCACACATGGTAAACAGGTATAATTTTAGTGGTCGTGTTGCTGGAAACTCCAGTTGACTGTTTTGCTGGGATGTAATTAGAGCAGTGCTAAGTCTGTTAATTTTACACCCTAAAACTGTGGTGAAGGGACACAACATGTCATATGTTGTAATTCGGTTGAGGGAAATTCTAGGCGAACTTCCTCTAACATCCTCTGTATCAAGCCCAGTATCTCTGGGACCCTCTCTAGCCAAGCTCTTATCTGTACTGACTCAGCTGCCTCAGTGCAAACACTGAGAACAATTGTGCAGACACAGATGAGACAGGGAGTGTGAGTACAGACACAAACACACACGCGCACACACAAACACACACACACGTACCAACACTGCAGCAGCCCATCCAGCAAACACATCCACTGCCAAAACATGACCAACTGGGCCTGGACTTCACCATATCACACAAACACAAGCCACTACAGAGTAACAGACTGAGTTCCAAGTAGATTGGATTAAAGTTTAAAACAGGAGTTTAAGAACCAGGCAACTTAATAGAGTTAAAGCCACCAGTCTCTAGCTTGGTTAATGGCTAAAATAATAAAAATGACTCCAAAAGTATATTGAAAAGTACATTGCAAGTCATTTTTAAGCAAAGAGTCAAATGATAGGTGGTTCAACCTTCTCAAATGTAATTTTTTTTCTATCCTTTTCTTGAATGACAATATACTTGCAATCTTTTAAGTTTTGATCTGTTTGTCAAACAACACAAAACATGTGAAGATAGCATTGCAGACCCCTGGGCATTTTTTTCTCAATTTTCTGGCATTGACAATGAAGCAACAAATTACTCAATGAATCAAAAATAATCAGTAGCTGTGGGCCAAAATGCAAGCAATTGGAATTTGTTTTTAGTTGTCATTAAAGTAGCAACACATGTGAAAACAGGTCGGTTTTTGTGTTAGGACATGCAATTAGGCTATATGAGTTATTAAATGATTTCTCAATTTCCACCTCTTTAACTTTAATTTAGGTATAAAAAGCATTCAGTCATTCAGTCAGTCTAGGTTACATTTGGGTACATTTTCTCCGTTAAGAAGCAATAGTCTACAGACTTACGAGGAATTTAAAAAAAAAAAAAAAAAAGACTACATTTCCCAGACTGCCCGCGTCACTAACAGCAGGCAGCAGCAACAGCAGCAGCAAATCCCTCCGCCTCCCTCTTCAAACAGGGCTGCGGACGTATCGAAGGGCCTTCCGCGACATACACACCCCCTTATTAATAACACCATTTTTAATTTTCCCGTCTCCCCGCGAACACCAAATGTCCCTTTGCCGGACACATTGGAGAAAATGTTTCTTTAACAGAGCAAATGAACCCCCTTCGTCATCGCAGGGCCCGACGCCACCTCCGTGCTCCAAGCAGACTTTTCGTGTCCTCCGCCATTATAACAATGCGGCAGGCAGCATGGCAGAGGTGCGGGATGAAAAGACGCAGTGGAGGCGACTCGATGGCGCGAACGAGACGCACAGAAACACATTTAAAACTATCGCCACGCTTACTGGGGGCGATTTTGACAGCACTTGTACATTTTCACGTTGGAAGTAAAGGAAACCAGTGCGCCATGAACAGGAAACAAACGCCAGACCCCCTCATCACTTTCAGCACAAGCCACAAGCATGGCCGCACTACCCACAATAACTTCAGATCGCTCTGAGCGAAATCGGCACCCCCCACGGTGTGTGCGGCAAAAATAGACCCTTTGGCACTATATGACAGTAGCTCATATAACCTTTCCCTTTCTTGCGCAAATCCCAGCCCCTATAGATGACACTAGGGGGTAATTTGAGGATAAATAGAGCAGGGATGCACTCTGGAGAGAGGTAGCAGCGTGGTGTGCACGGAACCACGTGGTTAATGTTTGTTAGCCACAAAAAACATCGATTTCGCAGTCAAATATGCGAAATAACACCGCGGGGAGAATGCCCTGGCCCCCACATGCTCAGACGCGATGTAATTTTCAGTGTTTGAATGTAATTAATGCCCGCAGCTCCCCGTGAGTGGGTCGTGTACACAATAACAGAACAGATCAAGCATGTTGCCTCAGCGCCGTCGCTAAGTGCGTGTACTCCAAACAGATGTCTTATAATTATAATACACACAGCGTGTTGCGTGAAGCGCGTGTATACATACCTACAAAGACCTCCAATCACTTCTTTCTCCGTTTTTCTGAAATGTTGCAAGGAGGGCACCTTCTGAGCTGGTACCATGAAATACTCCATGCTCGCCAATCGCCAGTTTGGTCCCCCCCTCCTTCTCTAAAAAAAAAAAAAAAAACTGCAAACAGTCTCCGTAGAATAAAACAAAAATGATGACGCTGGAGAGCAAAAATCCCGTGATCTGACGCGGGTGAAAGCCTCAAAGAAGATATGAATCCCTCGTCTGTGTAGTGTAGTAGTTTGAGGCTGCTGAGAGTTGTAATGTTACTCGGCTTCCAGCTGATGGGGTTCCCTCGTTGTGTGTGGCGCTCTACCTCTCTCTCTCTTTCTCTCCCTCCCCTTTGCTTTCTCTCTGCATGACCGTGTGTGTGTGTGCGCCTGCGAGTGTGTGACCGTGTGTGTGTGTGAGTGTGTGTGTGTATGCAGCTGATCGGATGGCTTTCAAGGCGGGAAACAGCTGGTAGGAGTCACACTGCACTACCAAAAGCCTCCTTCCGCAGAGACGGGGGACTGCATGTAAACAAAGGACTATTTAGCGCAGAAACACACCGACAAGAAAACGCACATGAGGGGATTTTCTGGCTTTATTAGGAACCTCAACAAAAAACGACAGCTAATTAAAGATTTAATGTGCGGTAAAGCAGTCGAGTTATTTCCCCGGTTATCATGATATATGTTTTAATTAATTAAAATCTTTTACCCTGTTGTATGTCGCCTCATTGAAATAAATACGCTACTTAATAAAGAGGCCTTTTATTTAAAACCCATAGACATTTAAAGTGCTCCTGATATCATGGTGGGGCAGGTAATCGTAATCGTAGGCCAAAAACCACGGCGCCTCAAGTCATTTTAAAACATCTTTTAAAAAGAATAACTCATTCATAGATCGCAACCTGACAAACTAAGACTGGTATAGTAAATAAAGAGCGGGAGGACCGTAGGGGCGGATACCGACAACAGCTGCGATAAGTGAACAAGGGGATCAGCTGACGGGTTGGCAGAGCTGCACAGCAACAGCGCATCGGGGAGGGCTTTTAGGGACAGACTGCTGGCTGGCTGCTCACAATACGGCTCGACGTGGACGCATGTTGCTCATCACTATGGGCGTAACAAGGGTTTTACAGGAGGACAGATTAGTTTATAAGTTATTTAATCTTTTCATTTTTGTTATTCAGTCGAGTAGGTTTAAATGTGGCTGCGACGTGCGTGTAGCGAAACCAGCCCCAAAATAGAAAATTTGCACCCGGAAATGTGAAAAGCTGCAGTGTTGCTTTTTGTGTGGGCGCGTGTCAGCTTTTTATCAATTGGTCTGCCTCACTCGAGCAGCTTTAAGTTGACGACCACTTACGCGTGGAAAAAAGAATAAAATGGCTTCAGAAAGATCAAATAGAACATAAATAGTATATTGAACAGGCAGTTAAGTATTTTATGATAAAACGTATGTGCAGTTTACAGCACTGTGGAATATATAACATATATTCAAACTAAGGACTAGACTTTTATTTCATAAACCTCATTTTTTTTTCTCCCTCTTTACAAGTTGTTTCACTGAAGTTGTCATATTTCTCATTATTCTTTGGCCCAGAACTTCGACCTTAACTAAAAATAAAACTTAACAAGCAAAAATGTTAAATCCAGACGACAGTATAATTAAATGCTATATGGATTACAAAAAGCATTATTTCACTCATGCAATAGTTCCAAAATGTATAAGTGAACTGAAACACTTAAAACCATTGAAACTGAGTGAGATTATTTGTATGTTTCATATATTTCACTCATATTAACATT
>JAPZDY010000009.1:10623524-10644185 GCA_029783645.1 Ctenochaetus hawaiiensis | reverse complement strand
CAGACGACAGTATAATTAAATGCTATATGGATTACAAAAAGCATTATTTCACTCATGCAATAGTTCCAAAATGTATATATATATATATATGAACTGAAACACTTAAAACCATTGAAACTGAGTGAGATTATTTGTATGTTTCATATATTTCACTCATATTAACATTTGTTAACAATTATTTTGTCCTGTCACCGCACGTGTCCTTTTCCACGCAGTTCATTATTAATATGGGTTCCAACACACAAAAAAAATGTCAAGCTGAGGAATTTGTTTGAAACTTAGCTCTAAATCTAAAATTGTGTTTTAAAGCATATTATGGACTTGATCTCTATTTATAGAAACAATGGATTTTGATGAGAATAATAAGAATTATTGCTTTTCCTCAAAGTTAAAATTTAAGGCTTGGCAAATCAATGCTTACTAATGAATGAGGTCTCTGAAGGCTTCAGGGTTAATTTAATCATATCCCACTTTACGCCACTTTACGCCCTCTAGTGGTGGTATGGTGAAAACGTTTCTACTGCACGGTGTTGCACCACAGCATCACAGAAACAGTGGATGCCACAGCTTTAACCAAACAGACACACAATACAAAGAAGTGCAAAAGCTCTGTCACTAATGCAAGTCCAGTTTAGTCTAAATGATACATTTCTTGGCAAGCTGCCTCGAACATTATGCCTTAAAGTGTTAGTGATTGCTGGTATGGGGATTTTCAGACCTGTGTCAAAGCTGGCTCTCTAGCTGTTAATTGGTATTCACTGTGTAACCACCTCACTTGTGTTGATGGCTTTGTAATAGTCACTGCCTGCAGAGATGATGCATCAGTTATAGATATAAAATTTTTAAAGGCATAAAGCCATACAAGTACACTGCATAAGCAGAGGGACTTTCAACAGGAAAGCTCAACAGGACTATCGTGGATTTTACTGTCCACCATAATCCCAAAAGCTATTTGTTATTTCTACTGTGAAAACAATAGGATTTTTTTGTAAAAAAAAAAACAAACAAAACACACCGATAACAAAATTAAACTGAACTACAGACGCTTACATTTATAGTTTGTACGAATAAAAAGATTAAAAATCTAACATGATACCCAACCTATCACAGGCAAAACATGCAATATTCTGTAAAATGTTGGTTTAAATTGCATGCAAACATTTTTTCTTTATTATATTACAAGGTGGCCCACTCAACCTTCTCTCCAAATACAGTCTTGAAATTGCAGCAATCAGAAAAAAATCTGATAGAATAGTTCTGTTGTTTGATAAAGGCCCATAAATGCTTGTCTAGAAACAGTCACAAAGCCAGAAAGAGAGCAGCTCATTGTTTCTTTATTTTTATCAGATATTTTAGAGAGGCATCAATGTTTATGAGACAATCATGGTATTAGTGGTTTGCAATTATATACTTAAGCCTTTGTTGTTGTTGTCATTTTTCCTTGTACAAAAGTTCATGCTTTAAATGACAAAAATGAGATTGTTCCATGTCTGTTGCACTTGTTCATCATCTGGCCAAATGGCCCTAAACCAGAGCGGTTTACATCCAGACTTGTATAAAAAGAGCCTGGCAAATACATTTGCACAAGTACAGTATTTAAGTTTAATTATGAGATACAAGTGCCTCACTGAAGTAGCTTCAGAGCTTTGCTAATTATTTTCTCAATTAATAATTACTCAGTTGTCTAAATATAATAGTGAGAAATTATGGTAAAAGGTCCTGGAGGTCATGGCAAATAGCCCTAAATATTTTGTTCAGTCAAATAAGAAAAAAAAAGTTTACTACATTAAACTGCAAATCTTCAGACCTGTTTTAATCTAAATAGTTCAGCTACTGATATTATTCCTTTGATTAACAGATGAAGTATTTAATAACACCATATGTCTTTTTATCTTACACTTTTTTACTTATCAGATTGTTTTTGAAAATTTTTATTCCTTTTCTTATTTTTTAAAATGAGGGTTTAATGTATCATACAGATTCTGCTTATTACATATGATGCATTATTAGACCTATAGCTTAAACTAACTCTATTACATATTACTTATAAGATTTGCATAACCTGGAAACCAACATTAATGCATCTATAATAATATAATAATAACAACCTTAGAGTATGCACACAGGTACAGTAGAATGCAAACCCAAAACCCTTCATTTTATTTAATATTCTCACTCTGATTTTGTTTTCTGTGTGTTTTGTATTAAAACTGTTATCTTATTTTTTCTCTTGAGTACAGCAAGTAGTTAAAAATGTTATTTGATTGTGTTCATTTTTGAGGGTGGAAACGTGGCCTTAGATTAGTGTGTTTTGGTAAACTCATGGTCCAGCCTGTCTGGTAGTCAGAACTTTTCATTACAACTGTTTTTCAGTGTTTCTATGATAATCTGGCGTGGCAGACGCGTTGACCAGCATGGTGACAGAGATGTGAAACGGTGGAGAAGAAAACTACAAACAGAGAAAAAAGAGGAGGCACGTAGAAGGAGCAGAGATGAAGCGGAGAAATGGCCATGAGGACGCAGGGAAAGAGAGAGAGAGAGAAAGGGGGAGAGTTTGGAGAGAAGCCGGGGACTGCCCATGGTGGATGGGCGGAGCAGTAAGCATGCGCTGAGCTGGCAGACTGAGCTGGTCCTGACGGGCTGGCTGGGCTCCGGGCGGCTGTCTGTGCGCTTCAGACGGTCGTGGGGGAGACTGCCATCAGCACTCAGCGTGTCCTCGAGTGCTCAGAGGAAAGAGAGAGAGGGAGAGAGAGAGAGAGAGAGAGAGGGGGAGAGAGAGAGAAAAGGAAAAAGGCAGAAGAGTCGCGGGGATAACTGCGAGAGAAAAGACAGTTTACAGCCCCACCTCGGCATCTGGAAAAAAAGCACCGAAGAAGAAGGAGACGATCCTCCCCCCTACCCCACACCCCGCCGCCAACCCGCCCTATCCAGCCTGCCCACCACTTCGTGCCATCCCTCTGGTCTGAACTGCCCTCCCACCTCGCCAGGAGAACCGCGACCACCCATAGGAAACCCCCACTTGACCAGCGTTGCCATTAAGCGATGCGCTTTGAATATTAGGAAGAAATCACCTTTGCGTTTTTGATGCACGGAACAACCAGTGGTCTTCATTTTTCCCCCCTCAGCGGGAACATTCAAGGCTACGGATTTGGGTATTTACACTTTTTTTTTGACGGGTTTCCAGTGGCATGATAACATGCAGAAAAAATCATCCCACGGCAACTGACCAGGCTGTCATTTCTATAGAGTAGTCTTTATTTAAACAACCAGCTGTCACACACGCTGCGTTTGAGCTTATGTTTGATTTTTTCCCATGCTTAGGAATAATCCCGACAATGGTCTGGGAACGGACCGCCTCTCCAGACACCTAGAAACATTTTTCAAGACGTATCACCTCTTTATTTCGTTTTTATCGAAGTAAAAAAAAAAAAAAGCGACAAATTGAACGAGGAGTCATTTGACACCGACGCCGCTTGAGCCATAGGACTTTGCGTGCGAAGTTTGCACCGGGAAGAGGGGGGCCAAGTCGGAGATATCTCGGCCATATCCACGGCATTTTTCCCTGTAAGGTAAGTCAGGAGCAGCCCCGTATTTGCATGTCAGTGCTGTAAATTGTGTCTGCTGTCATGTGTGTCCACGCTGGCCCGAGTGCGCAGCTACATTAGGAAAAAAATTGCACAAGTTCAAACAGGGTAGTGACCTATTTTCAGAGCCTCCCCAGCGGTGCGCCCGTATCCTGCAGCTCGGACTCCCCACACTGTCACACTCAAGGCCGGTCGTGGCGGACGTGCTTTAACCGGCGTTTGTGCCGTTCGTTAAAGGCGGACACCGTGTCAGTAGGCTTCCTCCTTCGACACGGGACCGACCCTTGCATCCTCTATTAAACCAGCGCCCTCCCTCCTCAACTCTGCTAGATATATTTAGAGCAAAAATCACAAATCCTGTCCTATATAAGGGGGCATACATCCGAGCCCAGCCAGCTGTTGTGCAAGATGCAGGCTTGTTCTGAGCCCTCCGATGTTCTGTCACAACATCTGATAAAGAGTTCAACGTCTACAGACTGTTGACAGTCACTTAAACAAGTGATGCATCGGTAAATAAAAAAAGGTGGCCAAACTGTGACCAATAAATGAGGTTAAAAATAAGAAAAAAAATATGATTTTTATGTCAGGTTCAATTTGTTTACTCTCGTCTTTGTTTCTTGGTCACATCAGAAATATGCAATTGTTTCCTCATTTCAGTGGTTCACATAATTATTCCAACCGGTAACATCCCTGTCATGCCATTTGGTCACTTTTGTTTAGACCAATGCTAAGTTAGTTGAGGCCAAGCATGTAGTGCAGGGGGCAAGGATGAGCACAGGCAGCGAGGCCTAGATAAAGAGCTATTTTCCTCCAATTAAGCAATTCCACTGTCCCTAAGCCTAATTGTGTGCACACTGGGATTGGGTTTGGGATGGATCTTCTCCCCATTGGCTGCCTCCCATGGGCCCATTGTTCCCGAAGATGCCAGGGGAAAGAGCAGAGCCCTGCCAAGGCGAACCTAACAAGCCCTGTGCTGGAGTGGAATAAGGCCTGATCATTAAAAAGCATTAGGCCACAGTGCGGATCGAGGCACACTCAGGGGGCTGCAGTTGTATTTTGGATGAGAGGCTGGCCGTTTGTTTCAAAGGTGACTGTGAGATACTGCATGAACAATGTAAGGTGTGGGCGCATGAGAGAAACTGTCGCACAGATATCATATGAGACTGGAGGAGGCCTGGCTGTGGGCCCACTGGACCTCTCTCAAAGTATGTGGGGGAAGAGGAGCAGTAAAAGAGGCCGAGCAGGCTCTGTGAGAGAGAGAGAGGGAGGACTTTGACTCCCCTCTCCTCTCTCCCTCTTCCAGGCCCCTGCTATTTAATCCATAACCCCTCTCTGAACTGTGAGCACAGGTGCTCCTCACATCCACAGCCTGCTCCCCGCATTGTTTATCCAATCAGCTGATGATCGGTTCAGCCGCAGGTCAACCGTGACATCCATCAGATGGAAACACCGCAGCCAAACTGAGAGGCATCCATCAGCGTTGACACACTGGTTTATTTAGACGATGCCTTTCTCACACAGCACTCAGTCACTGCGGAGGAAAGGCACTCAGCTCCAACATAAAGCCAGATGTCTGCTGGGGTCCAGCTGTGCATCCCAGTGGTGGCATTCCACACTTACAGGATGTGTGTGTGTGTGTGTGTGTGTGTGTGTGTGTGTGTGTGTGTGTGTTTGTGTAGGCAGCCGTTTTTGCTGTACATTTTCTCATCCTGACTGCATGCTTGGCCAGATGTAGATACTCCGACAGCTGCGGGGAGCAACAGCTTGCACAAAGTGTTGCTCCGAGCTCGACACCAACTTGCTGCATCTGCTGCAATTAGTACTCAAGAGGACAAGCCATGACGGCTATCCATCGGCCAGCCTCTAAAATCGAACCCAGGGTGTGGTTGTCACCTCCCCTGCTCAATTTTCCTGTGCCTTGAGATTTTGCCCCACACCGCAACTGTGTGACATCATACATACAGACTGTATGAGGGAAAGGCAGCTGCTTTATGGTGGAAAAGGTGGACCCTAATGGCATAGTCCTGCGTCAGAGAGCAACCACGAGGCATGTGTTAGAGGAATGGTGGGAACCCACAGTGCACTTGTACTTAATGCCTCAAACCAGGCTAATAAAAGCGTACCACATCTAATATAAAGAGAAGCAAGTTTGGTTGGTACTTACATTGTGAGTAATGGCACCACAAACAAACTCTCATCAGAAACCCGAGGTGACAAGAGTAGGTCTTGTTTTTCACGCAGCAGTGTCCGCCTGAAGGTCTGTTACCAGTAAGTGTGTGTGTGTGTGTGTGTGTGTGAGCTGGGTTTGGTGGCAAGGTGTAAGTGACACAAAGCTACAGTGGATCTGGAAAGGCCAGTGCGAGTGTTTGAATTGATATCACAGTGGGGTTCCATAGCTGCCGGGGATTACAGTCAAGCTGAAAGGCAACTCAGCAGCAGGGGAGGAAGGATTATAGTGGTCAGTGAATGAGGCAGCACGCAGTGAAAACACACCACCTGATACACACTCTCATTTATCTTCACAGGGGTAAGAGACACTTTATTGTGGACCCTCATGACAGATGTGTCCTTTCTGTGGTTACACTTGTTCTACAGCAATTAATGCCAAGCAGATTTCGAATCAGACAGCGTTGGGATTCGGCCATGAGGGGGCTCAATAGATGGCGTATGAGCGTTAGGTGATGTCATGTCAGAAAGGGTTGAACATACCAGCTTTTGACCTTTAATTGGGCCTGAAATATCAGAAGTCATGATGTAGGCACAAGAGGCTTTGTGTCCCCTCAGTAAAAATGAGCCGCAGAGAGGATGTGCATGTTAAAAGTGCTCAAATCTGTTTAAAGTCTTTTAAAACCCCGTAGAAAATTATATTTACATAATGTCAGACCCATGAACAGTGGGGTTTGTCACAGTGATCACACCAATATGAATGACTTGCCTTTCATTATCTGTTCTTCTGCCACAATACTCACAAACTGATGCCATTCAGGTCAATATTATACCTGCTATTGCCAACTTATCCACTGTACTTTGTAGTTAGTGCGGAGTTTTTCGAAAATTCTTGGTTGTTTTGCAGCTGATAATGGTTAGTTTGCAAACCAGAGGAAATCTCAGAGGCCACAAGGCTGAAGACAAAAATGTGACTCATTAAAAATCCAAGTTAAAATAGAGATGATTCAACAGCTGAACTTAAGTTCAAATTGAAAATGACAACAAATGACTTTCTCAGCTCTCCTATCAGCACGGGCCAGCTCTGAGCATTTTTTCCACTAAATATTTTATCACTAATTATTGCCATGTGTGCAGCAGTGGAGGTGACACACTCATACCGTGGAGTGCTGCAGTGTGACGTGGCTCTGTGGAGTGATGGACGGACTCCTGGACACATACATTAAGAATAGACAGAGCAGATATACAGAGCTTGACTCACAGCAACTTGCAGGCTGAAGGAGACCAGCACATACCGCTTTGCTTCCCCGGCTGGCTGGACTCACGGACCGTGCATTTTTCTCCAGTTAAACTGTAACCACTAATCACCTCACGGCCCTCACTGTTTCCTCCTGGAGCAGACCATTCCCGGGTCCCCAGGGTGGGTTAAAAATGCCACCTAAGAGGGGAATATATGGTCTATAAAATCACCTGTGAGGGACATCCTGAATGAGCACAGGACTCTTGCTCTTTTCTGTGAGGATCTGCTCAGGGGTCAGCTCCTCTGCTGCAAAGTCTGCACGGCTGCATTTCCAAAATAAACACAGACAACTCAGTGCCTCACTCCAGCTACCCCACCCTACCTCTTATTCCCATTCTCTTTAATGCTCCTTCTGCGCCCTCTGCTCAGTGTTTCTATCGTGAGAGAATTTCAGCCCTGCAGACAATACGCAGACCATGTCTGGGGCAGGGCACACTCGTTGAGGGAAAGTTAAAGCAAGAATAAAGGAGGGAAGCCAAGACTTGAATGAATAACAGCAATGTAAAGGAGCTGTCAAAGAGGAGGTGGAGGAAACAGAGGGAAGCTGTTTTTTGCAAAGTCCATTTTTGGTTCCTTTCCACAGACAAACTTTAATATTTAATTTGGAGATTATTGCAAACTTTGATCTAGCAGGAAGCTTTACATATCTGGGGGCTCAGTTCAAAGAGCTGTGAGCTGTACAGTAATCTGCTAACAGCAACAGCAGTTTAAGTGGAGACACAGCTGGTTTATATTATTATTTACTTGCTTGGCCAACACCCTGGATTCTCTAGCATAACCTCGACAGCACCACAGCAGTTCAGTATGGCTGAGGTATGTACATGTGTGTTTGCTTGTTTGAAGAGAAAAGAAAGGGAGGAGTCGGACAAGCGGGGCTCTGCGTGTAAGTACGGGTGAGGAATAACAGGCCGGGAGGAGAAAGAGAGAGAGAGAGAGAGACGGGGGATTGATGTTTTTTTTTTTTTTTGTTAAAGAAGGGAATGAGGGAGAGATGGGTGAGGCATTTTTTGAGACTCCAATAAGGCTCTCAAGTCTGGGCCTGGGCCTGGCTCCCTGTCTGGGCATATCCAGTCCTGTCAGCTCGCTTCCAGACTTTGCCCCCTTCACCCCTCCCTCCCCTCTCCTCCTCTTCCCCTCCTCTTCCCCTCCACCTCGACTCCCTGGGACTCCATCCCTTCCTCGCTTTCTTCGGCTCCACTCCCGTTCCCTCTTTCCCCTCCGTCCCTCCCTCCCTCCTTTTCGTCTCCCAATTTCCATGAGCCCCCAGCTTCAGGAGTGACGTTTATATTATATAAGACATTCTCCATCTTATACATGCAGTAAAAGAGAGAGAGTGAGAGAAGGAGAGGGGCTGAAAAAAAAAAGTTTGGCCTGTAAGTGTTTACCTTCTCTGTGGTGTTGTGGAAATGTTGCCAGCACTAATTCAATTCATATGTAGTAGGACTGGGTTTTTTTTTCATATGATGGAGCCTCATGTAATTTGGGAATGTTTTAAGTTTGAGGTTACATTTGCTAAAATAAAGACTGACCTTAGATCCTTCTATGAAATAAGCTTACTGTTTTTGTACGGTTGCTTAAAGTTGCAATAATTGACTCGCAGACTCAGTGACCATCTTGAATAAGGGTCTTAACACAACCTGTCTTCCTCTTTGACTGCATCCGATTGATTACACTGTCCTTGCTTCTTGTTTGCTCGGGTCCCAATAAATGCTGCTGTCAGTCACACTGAGCTCGGCGATTTCTTAATTGATTCTAAATGTCAGTATTGATTCAGGACAGAAGAGTGAAAGAGCATGAGGAGGATCGCCCTGACCTTCAGCGCTAATTGAGATCCTCTCTCTCGTTCTTTCAGAGGCGATTGATATACTGTACGATTGCATTTGTCCACAGCACGTCTATTAGCTCTTGCTGTTCAGTGTGTTTTTTCGCCAAACGAGAAAAAGGAATCCGCTCCAGATCTTTCTGAAGCCCGTTTCCAACAGATCGCGCACATCAGACGTGCCAACAAATTTAAATCAAGAGTTTAGTGCTGTTCCATTTTACAGCATTATGCTCAACTCTGTCTGTCGCCAGCTCAGTCGCCCTCCATCTGTCCCTTTGCATCTGTCTCCCTGCTCTCTTTTTGATGGAGCCGCAAAAGATAAAAGCTGTAGGGTGGAGCCTTCACTTAGTTTAGCTAGAACACAGGAATACAGAGAGAAAAGGAGAGCGAGGGAGATAAAGGGAGAAAAGGAGACGAGAGAAAAGGCTGTCATATTGACCTTGTCTTATTGCCAGCCATGGTGGGAGGGGGGCACGGGGCGGAGGGTTACTCAGAGAAAACAGGCGGCGCATGTGAGGAGGGAGAACATAGAGCTGCCGTTAAGTTGGCACAGCCTCCCAAGGAAAAGACAACACCAGCTTTGTGTGTACATACATGTGTGAGATCACTGGTGAGGCAGGCAGAAGGGCTCAAATGGAGGTATAGCAGACAGTATGGGGGGCACGCCCAAATTTAAAGAAGCAGGAGCTCCTTGATCGCCTTGCAGTGTGAGTTTGCCCCCCCCCCCCAGTGCGCACACACACACACACACACTCGCACACACATCACGTCACTTTGTCTGCTAATTGCTCTCTGCTGTTTTGTATTTCTCCCTCTTCCTGTTTTCTTCCCATTTCAATATGTTTTGGTTTTGGAAGCCGAGCCCCTGCCCTGTTCCTCCTCTGTGTACATAAACACAGTTATGCACACACATATAGACTCACATGCTAACAAACACACATTAACAAAGACACTCCCTGTTCAGAGCACTTCTGGCTATGTGTGGCCTCCCACCCTTTTCTTGGTGCTGCATGGTGCACAGGTGTCACCCGGCCGTCTCCGGGGACGGGGAGTGGTCACTCAGGAACTCTGCAAGCGAAGAGGCAGAAAAGTTACAACGCCGCTGAAGTGCCCTTAAAGGCCTCGTCAACCGCCCCACACAGCAATAAAGAAAGCTCCCACCACTCAACTTCATGCCTTGCCCCCAGCCTCCCAGAGGCCGTGTTGCATAAAGCTGTTGTCGGGATCATATTTCCTATTGAATGAGGAGACTTGCTTCCCAGGAAGTTCACTGTGTGCCGTCGGCTTATTGAGTTGCAGGCGAGAGAAAGTGGCTGGGGTCGGTGTGTAAAGGCAAAAGAGGTTTGTTTCTCATGCGTGTGGTGCCATAATATTCCCGTCCAGGAAATGACTGTGAGACAGGCGCACCCCTCCCAAAGCTGGAGCGGTACCACAGTGCTCTGAACTGGTCTGAACTCCACAACACGCAGCCAGCATGCTGTACTCTAGCGCGTGTGTGTGCGTGTGTGTGTACACGTATGCATGTCTTTATGGCTGCACATAGGAGGCTGTGCAGTCAGTGTGTTTATGTGTGCATATTTACTTCATCCCCTGATCCTTGACGTTGTCACTGGACGCAGAGACCTCATTGGCCCATCTAGTGCTGAAATGTATAATATAGCCCAGTTTGCTGCTTATCATACCGCAGTTTCCATACGCATGTCACCCTTATTAATCTGCCCTCAGCTTGCTGTTAACTGTGTGGGAGAGGGGGGGTAGAGAAAGAAAGAGAGGTTTCTGGACCTCCTCCCATTCCCTCCTACCCGGTGGCTCAGAACTGGTGCTGGGTTTTCACCAGTGAGGCAATATAACAGACATCTCCTGTTGAGTTCGACCGCAGCTGCTTTGTACATTCAGTTACATTTTGAAAGGAGCTTGAAGCCAGAGCAGTTATATATATACACATGAATACAAAGTGGATACATAATCACGTTGTGGGGTGCACACCTGTGTGTTGAGTTCTGGCTGAAGTCGTTTCTCTGAAGGTTTTAAACCTTGCCCTGAGTTTTAGGGAGTGGCTGCTCGTGGCCTTTTGTTTGCCTGTGTGTGTGTGTGCTTAGAGAACCTGGTATTTTAAAGATTTAGGCAGGTGCCAGTGCTTTGCATTCCTGACTTGACCTGGGGCTCATTTGTGCTGCCTTTAAGGGGAGGTCTGCCTCTGCAATGCTGGCAAAACCAGCTAGTTAGCAAATGTATGTGTGCTTGAGTGTGTACAGCACATTTGCACATTTGCACCATTGCAAGGTTTTGGTTATAAACACGGTCTGTTTAAGTCCTTTATAACCTCTCCTTCCGTTCTTGTTGCACTGCACCTGGTTTGATAAGATCCATCTCTGCATGCATCCATCTCTACAATCAAAGTGCTCAGTTTGCCACTGTGTGTCCATTATATACCTGCAGCGCTAACACATGTCAGCAAGGATGGATGGAAAGAAGGAGGTTTTTGTTTTAGACCTGCAGATAGAGCATTAAAAAGCCAGATCAGACTACATTATACCTCTACAAATGTTACATGCATTTCACACTGCTCGTCTAGCTGCCAGAATAATGCTAATTTTGCTGTGAGTCAGCTGGAATGGACAGCATTTGGTGTGGGAGTAACAAATAACCATCACTTCCCAAACACAGACCCCGTCCAGCAGCCCGAGCAAAAAGGGACACAGCTGGTTACCAAGCCGATGAGTGGACAACAGGCCGGGATATCAAGCTGTTTGATCCTCCACAATCAAAATTCATTCACAAGCCTCTCTAGTACCTTTTAAAAAAAACTTATAATAGATTCAAAATAGCCCTGACACCTCTCAGCACATGAACATGTTTACCCCAAGCTTTGTTGCACAAACTGTAAAACAGAGCTGTTAACTTTTATAGCTGTACTTTTTTTCCTTGATCGCCCACCACCACCACCACCAGCTCTGACAGCCTCCGACTGTTTTTCCTCCCCTCTCTGGCTGGCTTCATTTCTCCTTTTCTTTCTTCCCCCCACCTCTCTTCTTTCCTCTCCTGTTGCTTTCCTACTGAGCGTGGTGCGGTGACGCCCCTGCTTGGCTGGTGAGCCGACTCCAGACCCTGTGATTGCACGCAGGAGTCAGAGGATTGCATCACTGCCTGTGGGGCGAGGCAACAGGAATGGACTGGAGAGGGGAAAAGAGAACAGCAGACAGAGAGGAGGAGATGTGAGATTGCTAGATGAAGAGGAGATAGCGGTGACAGACAACCGGCGATGTGGCTTGAGGAAGTAAAGAGGGAATAGAGCTAAATGCATGTTTTTTTTTCTGTTTGTGTGGAAAGTAAGACAGAGCAGAGATGAGAGAGGAGGAGTGAAGAGGGTTTCAAGGGGATACAGGGATCAGTAGACTGACAGAGACAGTGAGAGAGACCCAGCTGAGTTAGTGGGAGGTCGGGGTAAGCCAGGGTGGGGATGTCCATCAAATCTCCTGAGCGCAAAGACAAACACATACTTTTACTCCTCAGGCGGATGGAGGTCGGCCTCCTGCTGCAGTCATTGGTTCCCGCCGCTCTTTGCTGCGCTCTGAAACTGCTATGTTGTGAAATGCCCCACGTTATCGTAAGATTACTCACCGCTCTTCAAAGCCTACAGTACGGTTGTGCGAAGTGCCTTAAGCATTAGCGCTGGGTTGGTTTTACTACTGCTTAAACACTCTGAGTCATCGCCCCCATGGGGATCATCTGTTTACCGTTGATTGCTGTCCCGATGCTGCATTAAAGATTGAAACTGTTTTAGCTGATTAAAAACTTATGTGGATCATCTGATTCCGAATAAAAGTAGATGGGAGAAAAACCAACCAGTGACTCAAAACACATGTTGCTACACATGGGCCCTAAATCACGCACTGGTCATGACACATAGCAGCTACTCGGAAGCCTTATAAAGTGGCTTTGACTCAGAAGAAGTTTGCTAGCTTCATGCTTTTACCTGCCTCTTTTCTTTTCATTTGATCTGTTAGAATAGTTTGGTTGATTGCTTTTCAGCCAATATACTTGCTAATGATATTTGATTTTGCACCCTGAGGTACACTCTGTCCATCTCAAATTAATTACAGAGTTAGAAACATTACTGTATGGATCCAATGAGGTGTTAATCTCTTGGAATTCACCCAACATCCTTCCTCCCGTCAATCCCCGTTTCAACAAGAGTCGCGTCAGGTCACTGTGTCGAGCCATAATCCAGAGTTTAGTAGGCCATGAGGCTTTCTGACACAATGTGAAATCTCAGTCTGGTGGCTGTTTTTAGATCGTTTGTGGCCTAATCTCACTATACAGCAGAGTAAGTGGAATTGCTGTTTTGTTGTCAGATCTGACTGGGTGCCATTATAGAAGCAGAGTCTTGTGGAGTGTTTTCTCTTAAATAAGGATTATGTACCATTCAAAATCTTCCTTCCGTTTTGAATTCAGCCTAGTTTCCCATTTATATCAAATCTTAAACAGTCTCCGTGTCAGGAGTGTATTATTTACAGTGTTGTCTTTAGAAAACTGCACAAAACTGTAGGTTTAAAATTTCATTTGCTAGCATGTGTGATGCTCTGACACTTCACCCCTGATATGTTTCATGAAGAGCTGAAACTGTAAGTTATTTTCATGAACAATTCATCAGCAGGAGAGAGAAAACAGGCTTTCTTTTTATTATGACATAAAAGAGCAAAAAGCATCTCGTTGGAGAGGCTAAAATTGACTGTTTGGCATTTTTGCTTGAAATATGAGCAAAAAATATTGATCATCAACATGGATTAACTGTTGATTAACAAATCAATGTATTGATTCCTTCTTTTTCTGTTTTCTGTACTTACACAGCATCATCTTTACTCTGATATTCAATCACACTTTCTTCAAATTCTGCGACTTGTTCTTTTTTTCAAACTTCCCATAGACTCAACCGTGTAGGTAAATTCATAACAAAACCAGAATACGTGGTGGTGTTTTGTTTTGTTTTTTTTTTTTAATCTGTGAGAGCTGAAGTCCGACTGTTCATACCAAAGTTAAATGTTAATGTTCAACCACATGGAGATACTGCTTTAAGCGCGTGCTCTTCCTTTCTCATGCAGCAGTCCCCTTTGACAACAAACCGCAAGTGCGTCCCGCCCTCCTCGCTCCGTGCCTCCCTCGCTCCCTCCTGGCACCCTCCCTCCCTCCTCGCCTGCCCTCTGCCTGGAATTCTTCAGTGTCTGAACGTTCTGGCTGGAGGCCATTGGTAGCTCGCTGAGAAGCTTCCTGTTGCACTCTCTCCCTCCTTCCATCTGTCTATCCCTCCTTTTTTTTCTCTTTCTTTGCTTCCTTTCCTTCACTCCCTCCTTCTCGCCCCCTCTCTCATACGGTGCCCTCTCCCTCTTTGCATCTTCATCACACGACTCTGCATGCTGGCACCCTCTTTCATTTGTGGGTGATATATTCTTGTTCTTTTTTAAAAAACCTGAAAGAACAAGCGACACCCTTGTGCTTATTTCTCCCTGTGCTGAGGCTTGTGAACGCACGTGTTCCTCTGTTTCTGTCTTGCAGACGTTGAGACTAAAGAGCTCCAAAAAGTGTCCTTTTCTCCAGCAGCGTTCTCCAATGACTCCAAGCATGCTGCTATTACATAATACTGTGTACAATCCTGTGTGCTTTTTGCAACAGGGGGAAGGAGAGAAGTTTAGATTGAGAGGAAAGAAAACTCAGTGACAGAAGATTATTACATTAATTTATCTTGAAAAAGGGATACAAATAAAGGAAATAATCTGTCATTTAGTTAACCATTAAAGTTGTAATATAACACTTTTTTCAGGCCTATGGAGACTTGATCAAAGAAAAAGCAGTTTGTATGAGCTTGCATGCCTTTTAGATGTGATTTCAAATGTTTCCTTTGGAATTTTTAGAGCACAAAGGAGAAAACTGCCCATCCAAACTATAAAACCAATCGTCTTCTACTTTCAGAAAAGAAAAATACAGTATACCTTTAAAATCAAGAGTGGGTGCTGATATATGTGACAAACAAATGAAAAAAAGAGAAGTGGAAAGAGGAAAAACAAAGTGACAGAGTTGGCAGAACCGTGAACGTGAGAGAAAAACAAAAGCAAAGAATAGATGGGTGAAGAAAGAAAAAGAGAGAGAAGGAGGCAATGTGAGACCCAGAGGAGGAGGAGGAGGAGGAGTAGGAGGAGTGGAAAGTGAGGTTTCCTGTCTGAGGAGGCGGCTGGCTGAGGAGGACAGAGGCAGGGGGAAAAAAAAAATCTCTCAGCTGTGTGTGTGTTTGTGTGTTGAGTGATCCATCAGGGGTGAGGCGGGGGGAGAGGGCGTACGTGGAGCCTGCGGCCGTGTCAGCGGAGGTGGGGTCACTCCTGGTTATTTACCTCAAGAAACGTCAGCAGCGGCAGAAGTGGGAGTGAGGGAGTGACCGTTTTTGGGTCTGTTTTCTTGTGCCTTCTTATCAGCGTCAAATGCACTAATAATTGATATTTAACACATCTCATCTTATTTAAACTGTCCTTTCATTACAGTGATGATGTGTTCAACTAGCTGCTATGCGTCATGAATAGTCTCACCTGCCTTCACTGACTCCATATAAATCTGGCTGCTGAGTAAAATACAAATAGGAATCACTTTACTTTAAAACAAGCAAATCTAGTTGTGTGTGTATGTGTGTAGACCTGCTTGAAACCTGCCAAGTTGTTTAATTCTTTCTTGGCCATAGTTACATTTCTAAAACCCAAATAACAGGGGTCAAAGTTCACACCACACCCATGCCTCAGTCAGTCACCTTTGACCCTGTGCTGTCCACCTGGTGGATGGAAAAACCAGCAGGTCTAAACATGATGCATGTTTAAAATACAGATCTCAGATCACAACCTGGCCACAGAATTAAAAACTTGCTGCAAACATATTTACAAACAGAGGTCATTAAATGTTGCAGTGGAGAGTTTTTATGATTTATGTGGACTGTAGAGGATTTCCTTCATTTATTTGGTTGCCTAGTTTTAACATTGACGCAAAATTTGTCGAGTTAAACCACTAATCTCAAAATAAAGAGGAGCCATTGACTAAATGGGCCGAGAGGTCCGTGCATTATCTTCTGTAAGGATTTAGCTCACACGTATGATGACTGTATTTTTTATTTTTGGGTGAACTGTTCCTTTAAAAGCCTTCCAAAATCACATCAGTACCATCAGTTCCCACCATGTTCTGTCTCTCTCTTGCTCTGTTCTGTGTGTTTGTGAGTGAGAGTGAAAAAGAGAGAGCAAAGAGCCCCGGGGAGAGATGGCTTACCTCCTACAGACCACCTCCCAGGGTCACAGCGGGAGGCAGATTAAGTTACAGCCAGCCTCAGAGGGGGTCACACAAAACGTGTACACACACACACACACACACACATACATTCTCCCACTCTCTGAAAACCCTCACAGAAAACAAAATATTACACAATCCGATTTTTTATCCCCCGTAACATAATCGCCTCATACCGTCCAGTTTTGCTTTTCTCTGATGCCTTTCATTGGCTCGTTTTCCGCACCATCAGATGGAGCAGACTGAACCGATCCTCCTCATGTCGGATCAGGCTGAAGATCAATCGGTCGGAGCGGGGTTAAGGGTCGGCGCTGATCCGTGTGAGACCAGCCTCGGAGCATAGAGGCGTTGAAACGCGCAGCCCTTCTTTTGACCCGATGCCCCTCCGCCCCCCCTCGCCCATCATCCACACATACCCATGTCCCATCAAAGGGATTCAGGTGGTGTCCTTATGCAGTGGGATGGATGTGAGACTCAGGTTGGAAAGGGTTATGCAGGGGAATAGGTGACACAGGGGTTGCTAAAGAGGACACGCACAAACCTCTCTTTCAGGACTCCTCTTCCTCCTCCACTTCCTCCTCCCTTCATCCTCACCCTCGTATATCCTCACTGCGGCCCCCTCGGTCATCGCTCCTCTCTCTCTCTTTCTCTCTCTCTCTCTCTCTGTGGCCTGTGTTTACTCTGCTAGAGAGAGAGGGCCCACAGAGGGGACAATGCCGTCTTTCAGAGAGACTGTCGACCCCACGGTTGAGCAAGGAAGTCTGCATGGGGGCCAGCCAACACCCCTTCCACAAACTTCACAGCCATCCGCCACTGAGCTTTATACACACACACACACACACACACACACACGCATATCTCGCGGGCATGCACACACAGTAGACACTATGCTCATTCCTTCTGTGTTTCCCTCTTTCTCTCAGGCACCCTCTCTCTTTGTCTCACATTTCCCACAAACCCTCTCTCAGAGGCTGGGGCTGTTTGGAGGATGTAGTCGAGATCCCGTAACTACAGTCCAAAATCCACACACTTTGAGCCACTTCCCAGCCAGTCTGCGCTATTTCTCCACCGAGAAATAATCGTGAGGGTGGGCTGAGGTGAAATCCAGCAGTGGGGACTGATTCACCACTGGCCGACTCCACTGGGAACACATTAGTGTGGTATGGACCGCCTCCGGTTCAGTGGGTATTGTAGCTGTGTTTCTCAGAAGTCCACAGGAGTTTCAAGTGAATTTCTTCTGTTTGTCATGATTCTTTGCAAAAGGGTTCCTCCAGAATGTAAACACAGAGAGGTGCAGAGCAGCGTGAGTCCACCAAAACTCTACTCATTTCCAGTCCATCGTGCTTTATTCACCAGACTTTTGTGGTTAACTTGCATGTATCATGGTGGCTTCTGTCTCATTAATCACCATACATACAACATTCAAAGCAAGACTGTCAACATCCCTTTCTTGGAAAAAATACTTATGACTGTAGTGACTACTTTTTCAAAACACTCCCCTTCAGCAGTTAACAGTCATGAATACCTCATTTTAAAGTCAATCCAGTTATATCTACCTTAAATCAATTTACCCAAATTTAATCGACGAGTTACAGCGTAAAATGCAGTAATTATAATGTACAGATCATATATTGTCAAGATTATATTTCCCAGTTTTCATCTGGACAACCCAAACTTAACTTCTGATGTGAGTACAAGTTTTTATCTTCTAGTCAGTGTTCATCCTTTTATATTTCCGTTGCACAGATTAAAACTAGACATTAACCTGAACATGCAGTACACAGTGCCAATATGACCTCTGCATAGGAATGTGACTGTGATAATGCTAAAATGTTACATATAGCACCATAAGTTTCATTTTTAGTGTGCTTTTATTCTTTTATTTTGTGAAAGGCAGCCTCTGTGAAGAAAAATAATGTCACTCTTGCACAAATTGTTCAAAACACAAATTTATGCATTTTACTGTCATGCAGAACAAAACGGAGGGGAGATATTCTCTCATCCAGAAGCTGCATGAAGGGATGTTTTGTCTTTTTGTTAAAAAAAATGAATTAAATGGCTAATTAATTATCAAATGATTTACTAATTTTCTGTAGGTTGTCTGATGTACTATTGATCATCCTTAAACTGGCCAAGTCAAATGTTTGAAACAAATTCACTACATTGGAAAGAATTGAAATATTTTAACCCATAACATACAGTTCATATTTTGGAATTAATAAAATGACTCGATGGACCAGAGATGTATATATATATATATATATTGTCCGTCTGCAACATGTGACATGCTGAATAGTAACAGTGGTCTTCATTATGGGGGAAAGGACACATTTCCATGAGACTGGCTGTTGTTTGAGCGGCAGTGGATAAGCTGTGGAGGCCTGCTGAATAAAACGGAAAAGATGAGCTATACAATCCATTATC
Source organism: Ctenochaetus hawaiiensis (assembly GCA_029783645.1). NCBI lineage: Eukaryota > Metazoa > Chordata > Actinopteri > Acanthuriformes > Acanthuridae > Ctenochaetus > Ctenochaetus hawaiiensis. Next base: position 10,625,575 of record JAPZDY010000009.1, on the reverse strand, counting down.
ATGGTATAGTAATGGCTTGCACGTGGAGTAGCCGTCTGAGAGGAGTTTTTGTGTGTGGAGACCTCTTAAGCATCTCTCTGCGGGTCTCTCAGTGGGATTTGTAGGATCACATGATCTGAGGTGCCAAAATTGATTTATATTCCAGAGTTAAAAGGATCCAAAAGTTCCATATCTGTTTCTCATTGTGTTTTATAGCATGGATTATAGCGGTGATGGGAGGCCAGTTTTCTGTTTGCCCCCACAGTGGATGAGAGTAGGATTTGTAGAAAGGTTAAGCGGATTCCTGGTCTGCGCCTCAGGGAAAGGGCTTTTACTCAGTTAAAGTGGATGACAAATGATTTTCTGCTATTATAGCCAAACAATGAAGCCAAAACTCTTGGCAGCCGGTGTGGTAGGAGTTACAGTAAGTTACTCATACCCATCCAGTCCAGAGGAAAGAAAGAGAGAGAGAGAGAAGCAGAGAGGTGGTATTAACCGCAGCTCATTCCAAATGAGGATCATATCCGCTCTTACAGATTGAAACATGTTTGTTTTCACAACTAATGGCACTGTTAGCCCACATAACAGACTCTTTACGGTCAAAATGATCATTGGGGCAACTACCAGTAATACTCCTGCTTTATCATTACACAATTAACCTGGGTTTAACAGATGGAAATAATCCATCAATTGTATGTCAAGGCTTAATCTGCAATTTATTTAGCAGTTTATACATGTCACTGAACACATTCAGCAAAATCTGGCGTGATGGAGATGTTATGAGGCAGTGAACAATGGAAACACACAAGTGGGTCCTGCTGCAGCTGTTAAATATGCAACGATAGGTAAAATTTGTCTTAACCCACATATCAATATACTTCTGCTCACCTTGCCCTTTCTAACATGCAGAAAGCCCTTTCTAACACCCCCAAGGTCTTCTTTAAAAACCAGTGTTTGGTTTGTCCATTTTGGGCTACTGTAGAGAAATGGTGGTCCAACATGACAGACTCAGTGCAAGAGGACCTACTCCCTTTGTAGATATAAGAGGCTCGTTCTGATAAAAACACACAACTCTAATTCTTTTTTCAGAGTGATTATAACTAATGAATCATGCGTATGAATATCACATTTCATTTCTGCTGTATTCTACATATAGTTCCCACTAAATCCCACACACTGGACATGTAAGTCATTTTAAACTGCCACACATGATGGGTCATATGCTCGTCGGTGTGGTCTATAATCAGATATAAACTAAAAGTTATTCGTCCTCAAATGTTTCTTTATGCGCAGGTGAAGAACATGAGTGTGCTTGGTGTATGTGTGTGTGTGTGTGTGTGTGTGTGTGTGTGGTGTATATATACATACATTTATAAGCATGAAGACAGGCAGATCTAACTGATACTGCAATAATGCTGCCCTGTGTGCATGTTCTTACAGTATGTTCCTATGTTTGCATCAGTACGTGTGTGTATCATCATCCTCTTATCTATGGCTGATTGAGTCTGTACACCACCCGTTCCACCCCCTCTCTTGCTATATGTATGCGTGTGTGAGTGAGTGTGTGTGTGTGTGTGTGACTTGGTGGCCATCCCTCTTTGGGCTGTTGAACCTGGTGACCTCTCTGCTCCGTGCCTCCCAGACACAAGGGCTTCTCATGTGGCCCCTGGCCAGTCGCTCTCTCAAAGCCCACCATTCACTACCGACCATGGCTTCTACAAGTGTGTGTTGGCATGTGTGTGAGGGAGAGGGAGGAAGGGTGAATTTGTTGAAATTACAGTGTGATTAATTACTTGTGTGTGAGTGTGTGTGTGTGTGTGTGCATCTGTGTACAGTGTACACTCCACATGCACACTGGGAGCTGTTCTACATGAACTGAACAGGAATATAGGACGCCCTGCAACTGTCTATGTGCAGAAAATGCTTTGAGGAGATGGTTGCATGTGTGTGTGTGTGTGTGTGTGCGAGCCTGGTGAGAAGGAGCAGTGAACCCTAACACATTGTGTTGAATGGAGAGCTTGGCCATAAACCAGCAGTACAGTACGAGCACCGCCTGTATGTGTGAAGCAGTA
>JAPZDY010000009.1:10572675-10612893 GCA_029783645.1 Ctenochaetus hawaiiensis | reverse complement strand
TTGGTGCATAAGTAAAAGAGATGAAAAGATAAAAACACATTGTAAATAATAATAACAGCACTGTTTTCAACATGGCTTGGTGTAAAAAGTGGATTTCTGTAAGACAGAATCACATAAATTCAATCTGATATTTGACACAAAGTCAGAGATAGAGCTGATCATTATTTGTTTGGATGGTTAAGGCAAATCAAATAAACAGAGAAACGAAGGTCACTGCTAAATATCATTGTACAAGCTGCACCAGCTCTGATACCAGTTATTTTACATGACCGCAATCTGCCCCCTAAAAAGCATCTAGTTCATACTGAGGGTAAGAAAAAATTCTCTAGGAATCTGATAATTGTGGCTGCCTACTTGCTGAAAATGCAGAACTTAAAATGATCTGGATACAGTCATACACTGCAACTTTAGGCTTCTTAAAAAACACTACAGCCATGTTTTTAAGCAAAGCAGGTGATGGCTTAATCTTTTTAGACTCAGTGGCACCAGAGTGAGTCACTCTATCTTAGAAATAGTTTACCAAACTGTCACTGAGTGTAGCAACATTCAACATCATACCATGGTTTGGTCAACAGGACTGCAAGTTTAAAAGTTAACTTGTTAAAATAGTTGCATCGGCTGCAAAATAGATTGTGAACCATTGAAGGTAAGTGATTTATAAACTGTTCACTTGGGAGAAAACCAAGTTCATCCTGATTTACAGACTACCCTTTTCTCGGTTTACAATTAAAACTCTGGGATGCCACTAAAGCACAAAAACAGCATTTACAAACTCAAAACAGGTGTAAAATTTACTTCTGTTTCATATTTTTTGGTATGTTTTAATGTGGTTCATATATTTTGGTGAGCTAAATCTAATTACCACAAATATCACTGTACACTAATTAAACTTACTGATTTTTACAGCATATTTGAAAATCATTACGTGAGTGATGTAACAAGACAAATTGTTAATAAATAATATCAAATTGAAATGCTCAACAGTTTAAGATGCAGAAAACTTACCTTTGATTGTAGGTAAAATGATCCACCCACTGACTTGTCATTGACTTTAAAAAGGTGCTCGTAGTTCTGGGGAAAAAAAAGATTTGTACTTTTAAATAAATGCACTTGATCTCCACTTAACACAATGTTTGTAAGACAGCAAATACACATATTGACACATTTTCCTATCACTGTCACGGTGGAAGGTTAAGAATAATGTGGATAATGGTGATGGACGATCAAGTAAATTAAGAAAAGAAACCGCCATTTCCCATGAACATGAAACTGCTTTCCTTATGTTAACTCAGAGAGCTGCAAATTCTTGGATATGGACTTTGCTGCTCTGTTCCAAGAAGCTGTGTGTTTAGCCATCATTTTTTAAAGGTATGTCTAACACTATTTGATGACCACAAAGCCTTTTAACTCTGAATGGAGTGTTTTTATCTCAAAGGATAAATCTAAAGTGGGAAATCTTTTTGAAACAAATTGTTTCTCCAGCAGCTGGGACTAATAACTACCATGATATGTGCAGTTTTTGTAACTATAGTCTCCATGCAGATAGAGCATTATGCAATGTAGAGTAATCCATTGTAGTCCACATGAGTTACGATAAACAGAAAATGCTGTAAGCATCAAACGAGTGCCATTGTGTCTAGAAATATCTGGAATGATCTTGCAAACACCACACATTTAAAAAAGGTTTAAGGGCTCGGCAGCCCAGTGTTAACACAGAAGTGTTGTACCTTCTGAATCTCCTCAGGGGTGAGTGTGGTGACATTGAGGATTTGCTGTGCCTCTTGCAGGCTCATCCCAGTGATGCTCGAGGCTGCAGCAGACTGCTGACTTGAACGGCCCCTGGCCTGCGCTGCTGCTTGACTGGCTGTTGAAGAGACACAACAAGATACTTAAATTCATTAGACTACCTAAATAAATGTGAAAGCAGAAATGATTTTGTACAGGGTTGTAACATGGGTTGGGAGATACATTAAGATTTAATGTTTTTTTATTTTACATTTCTGTTGCTCAAATGAACAATTCTGGGCAGGATATAATATTGTTAAGAATGTATTAACAATTTGGTCAAATTTAATACATATAATTGGAACAGTCATTTACATTACAGTCCATACAATTTCAATAACAATCACATTTTATTACAATCATGACACATAGAGGAAAATATTTAGCAATTCTGCTTAATGCTTAAGCAGTTAACCCAGTTAACATAATTACAGACAACCTGACGGAGTAACCTACAGTTTGTCTCAAAAGTAGTTTTACATACCAGGTAAAATAATTATCTATTAGAGTCATGTTATGGATCATACCTGCATATTCTTGTCGTAAAGCACGAGCAAATGCACGTCCCACCACCTGTGCTCCCATCACAATGATCTGTGCAAGATATTTAGCCTGCAGATAAAAAGAAATGCGACTTCACAAAAGAAGAAATGAATCTAAAATTAAATCAGCAGACGAGTAATTTGACAGCGATACTCAAAAAACGGTGAGAGCTAAGGTATGTCTGTAATCATTTATGGTAACTCACTTGTAGTTACTAGATCAGACATCAGTCCGAAGACAGTTAAGCTGATGAGCAATACATGCATGCAGATGTTGAAACACCTTTAGCACAGCTGTTAACTCTCTGACAGCGTTGTCATACGTACCTCCGCCATGTTTACTGACGAATTATCTTACACCATATTAATAAAACTCTCCCTAAATCAAATTAACAATGTCCAACTGAATAGTATATAGATTATCTAAATTGTAAAGCTATTCTATGTGTGACGCCGTTGGAAAGCTACTTTTGCTCGCGCTACCTAGCATCACACCACTCTTGCTAGCTATCGCCTGCTATGAATTTTGGAAATAAAGACAAAACGCGACCGTTATGATGTATTTTCCTACCATTTTACAAAATCATACAGCTTGCTCGGACAGTGTGCCACTTCTGTTTTCACACATGTACACCAATGAAGGTTATAGAAGGGTCAAAGTTCAAGGAAGCATCGACAGCACAATATTCAAGATAAACCAGGTGGAAGGCGATATTTTTAACACTGACTCCTATTGGCAGGGAAGACAAACTGCAGCCTCTTTTTCAAACCTAACTACACTAACTTATACATTTAAAAAACAGCTTTAGAATCGAAAAAAAAAACAAAATTAAGAAATAAGAAATAAGAAATAAAAATAAGATTTTTTAATATATAAGGGCAACTATTCTGCAACAAGTAATAATTTAAATGCTGGACTATTCTCGAATAATGAATGGAAGTTTAAATATCTTTGTTTCTCCACTGTGATTTCTAGAGCAAACAGTTAACATGCTCATATCATATCAGTAGTCAAATAGTAAAAATATTAAATATTAAAAAGGAGACCTTAAGCTATGGTAGAGTAAATATCACAATACTGTTTGTGTATGAGCTCTGAAATCATTTCTATTTTTGAGCCATCCCATATTTTCATTCACTTTAAATTAATCACAGAAGGACAAATCATACTGAGTTCAAAAGGTATTTATTGCAAGGCAGTATTGAAAAAATCCACAAACCAATACTCAAGTAAGACAGAAAAACAACAATAATGCTTTACTCACTGTATAAAAAGGAAGTTCTTTTTTTTTTACACAATGGAAGGCAAGTTAATCCAGTCCAAAATAGACAAACTGTGGCGTTCGAGAATCACGAGCACATACAAGATTCATCTCACAAACACTGACGATACCTGCAGTTTATGTGTACAACATGATGCGTACTGCCATTAATGGCTGAATCAGTGGTTCATTCCAGTCCATCAGAGGTTGTAAACAAAACTGATGGGTTCAAGCCTGGATTATGGTTATTGATAGTGCTGTAGCCCTGATTATTAAATAACATGATTGCTGTTATGGCTGCATTGTCTGTTATTAATACTGTACTGTTACTGTCCATTAAACACCCTCATTACGTGCTATTAGTAAACATTAGATAAGAAAATTGGCTAATTTAAGTGAGGATAATCCCCAAACAGTCTGAAACCCAACAAAGACCATGATTAAAAAACTTAACTGGCCAGCAAAGAAGAAGGGAAAGTGAGGAAACAATCACCTCAGAGTATACAAAGGCCCCTCTGGTTTGGCTTTCAATACTTAACAACACATTAGTTTTATTTACCTTTGACCCCCACTTATAAGACTAATATACGACCACTGGACTGGATAGGAAAACCCATACAAATACTGTGACACATCATGTAAAAATGGCATCTATTTCATTAATTGGCCAACAAAGAAAAGTGAACTTAATGTTGTTGTCATAAGAAATTCCAGTTCATGGCCAAACATGAGCACTGGTGACCCTGTTGTATCCTCAGTGTGGTTTTTGCTGCTGAAGGCTTGAACATATTAAAGTTAACATGTGTGTGTGTGTTTTACCTGACCAAACAGGAAGACAAAGGTTTTACTTAAGCACAAAGTTCACTTATTCAATGTCATTAACTTTTTTTTTTTTTGTGACATTATATTTTTCAAAGACACATTGTGACTGAGCGTGCTCATGTGATTTGCCAGTAGAAAATGCAAGCAGTGGTCCACTGTGGAGGAAAATCTGAACATGGACAACAACTTTGTGTTCAACAGTATACATCCTGGTATCTTGAGATCAGAAAAATAACAGACTGTGAACAAGAGGAGACCATCATCGTAATCATGCTTAAACCATGGCCACAAATCACAGACAAAAGAGAAGCTGTGCTAAAGTTCTTATTTAAAAACAGTTAATTTGTCAGCGGTGAATTGGTAATGTAGAATAAAGCAGAAGTATTATTGCTATCTTTGCCTGCTGTTTCTTGCACCAACTTAGTCTGGCGGTTTACCAGAAATTTGTTTAAGTGTCCCAATAAATGATTATACTATATGTATTGTGCATATTTTTCTTTGTGTGAACATTTTTATCAGCTTGTATGGTGGGTTTTTTTTTTCAAAATGTCTCACATAGTGTGATAACAGTACCTAATTTTGCAGTCTACATTAATATAACAAACAACTAAGTCACATTAATCCCAGAGTGATTTCTGAAATATCTAAAAATTACAGCGTCTTAATATCAAATTTCATGCAGTCTGACATGATAAACACAACCGAGACAACATGACATTTAAATTTCCCAAACCTTAACAGACACTGTGATGCAGGTGTTGCAATTATTGTAATTTCATTTATACCTTCACATTGTACAGTATTGTGTGTGTGCGCAGTAGGCTGAGATGTTAGCTGATTAAACTTGGAGGTCGATTGGGTGGCACCATCGCTTGTGCAGATGACAACTTGGCATTTGATCTGTTTCCTCCTCCTTGTTGTTGGCACTACGTTGAACCAAAGGCAGGATGACGCCCCCTCTAGTCATCCTGGACGCAACAACAGCTGCAGTTAGCAAAAATGGCTTACAAATGTGAAAAAATCTGTACTGCACCTTTGATATTAAACTCATTAATACATCATAAAAATTTCACATATTGGAAAACCAAAGCTTGGTGATAATATGTGGTTGTTATCTATTAGCTTTTAGTGGTGCTCATAAAAAAACAATATTTTTCTGACAGATTAAAATGAACCTTAACAAAACCACAAAAAATCTGTATCCTTAGCGAGACTGAATACTATCAGAATCACAACAGCAGTTTTCCTTGAAAAAAATTTGCAGATTTTTGCACATTTTTAGAGTCGAGTCTAATCTTTGCAGCTTTTTCACATCACATTCACTCACCCACTCGTCCTCGTCGACCCCCTCGAAGGACTCCTGTGGCAGCGGGTCGTCCATGTTCCCCAACTTAGCCACCATGGCACTGAGCAGCTGCACCACACATACACATATTCAGTGTGTTAAAACATTCTGCAACTGCTGCATGTATATGAGGATTTTGACATATATAATATGCATCACTGACGTACTAAATGTAGAACTTATTGTGGAAAGACATCATGACAGAGATAAGAGAACAGGTGCAAGTGCACAGTGTCCCAGCACATCCTCACCTCATCTTTCTTCTGTTCATCTGTCTTCTCTTCCAGGTAAACAGATGAGGGCAGGTATTTCCGAACTGGAGCCTCTTTGGGGGCCTCGCTCACTGAAAAAAATGAAAACAAAAAAACAAACAAACACACACAAACACACACACAGCATCAAACCAAGATCCACCACTGACATGCAGGTTCTAAAGGTAAGCATCTTCATCAAAATTGAGAGCTGAAGGTAGACGAGGTGTCCGTACCTGGCGTCATGTCTTTAGGCTTTAAGCTGATCTTTTTGTGTTGGCCGTTGGAGCCTGACAGCCAGGCAGAGGCGGTCAGAGCCGGTTCCCAACAGACTGCTGTGTCTGTGTACAAGTCGTCCTGGAAAAACTCTTTCTGCAGAGTCACACACACACATACAGAGTCATTCCCCTATACAATGAAGACCGTACCCATTTCTTAAAAATAACCATCAGGAGAGAAAACATTTGTCCACTAGGTGGTGCAGTTGACTCACCTTGACCCGTGGCACTTTGAAGACCACCGGCTCTATGGTTGTCTTGGTGAGCATTAGTCCTACAGCTACCTCCACATCACGCACGTTGCACTCAGTCTTGGGCAGGAAGGCCAAACCCTGCAGGCAGGAAACAACCAGGAAGGGTCAAAGAGGTCACAGGCTTTAAACCACTGTGGGACTTTGGCTGTTGTGTAGTGTCCGAAAATTCAAATCTGAAAAAAATGAATGCAAGTAAGATGGAGTTCAGCTCAGTACCTTATGTGGCTCAGGAGAGTGAAAACTGCTGCACTCCATAAAGTATGGAGCATCAGGGACGATCTCATAAATGTGCACTCTGGTATCACCCTGGAAAACAAACAAAACACACAGTCAGTTTTTATATTGTTCTCAATTTTTGCTACAAATATTACTCTTGCAACTTTATATAAACATGTTTTTTTTTTTTTTTTATTTCTTACTTTTCCAGTGAGGATGATCACACTAGTGTCGGGATCATAATAAGGGATGAGGGTCGAGGGGGAGACACCTACACTTGTGCTGGCTATGGGTCCGGAGGACAAGGAGTCAGTGGAGTAAAGGTAGAGTCCTCTCTCACTGCGACTGAAGGATGACAAGAAAAAGTCAGTGATGAGTTTTTCTTCTCACCCACTGCTGCTCTGATAACATGGAATTATGACCCCTTTATATTAAAAGGTGGGGGGGGGTTACATATACTGAATTGTTGCATTTGCCTTGTTCAGTTTACCTGTTAAATCCTGACACCAGCAGGTATTTGCCCTCAGATACCCACACCACACGAGCTCCCCTGTGGCCCTCAGGACCTGGACCCTCCTGAAAAAAGGAAAGCAGCGTGTGTTTAAGTGTGTGTTCAATTTAATATTTATTGGGTAGCCGATTAAATAACACTGATCTTAACTGAGCTGTAACATCTATGACACACCTAAAGACAAATCTCTTATTTATTACCTCCTCCCATATTTTTCAACATGCTGTACACACCTGAACTGCTTCAGTGGACTTGCGCGGGTCATAGATGCGGACTTTCCCATCTTTGCACACAGTGGCCAGAAGCTTTCCATCTGGGCTCCACGCCATGCCAAAGACCTAAACATAATCCAAATGAGGAGACAGGAGGGATAAAACAGGAAGCTAAAATAAAAAGCTGATGTATTTATCCTGGTATGAAATAAGCAAATGACTGCATATCCACATCCAAAACGATGAACATACATTTTACATCTTGAATGTTTCAGTTATATAGTCGTATTATATAGTCACCTGATCCTCGTGTCCAGTGAGGAGTTTGACCTCGTCTCCGCTGTCCAGGTTCCACAGTCTGACTGTGAGATCGTAGGATGAAGACACCAGCAGCCCACTGGCCAGAGGGTGGAACTTGATGGAGTAAATCTTCTCCGTATGGCCTATGAGAGGTAACAGCAGCTGTCAATCAACCTGACTTTTTACTTTATTGTAACAATCATTATTTTCTTCCATCTTTGACATAAAACAGTTCATACAGATTCACACAGATGCAGATCTTTCCAAAGAAGTCCTGCAGGAGTTTGTGTTGCACTAACTGTTGTATGTCAGGCAAAAATGAACTGAGGTGGGGCTCTGACCTTGCAGGATGAGCTCAGGCTCAGTCAGGGTCTCCTTCAGCCCTCCTTCAGGTACCTGCCAAACTCGGATCTTTGCATCATCACCAGCTAACAGAGAGAGAGAGAGACAAAGATACACACATCATGTCACTCTCATTCACATATCAGGACAGACAACAGCCAGCTGCAATGCTCACACCAGTGGCTACATGTATTCACTAACCCACAGCAAGTCGTTGTGTGTCAAAGGGGTCCCAAGCGAAATCGACTGCACTGACAGAGTTCTGGATGGTGGGCAGGGATGTGTCTGGTAGCCTGCCAGGCTGAGAGCGCTGAGGAGAGAAGAAGAATACACACAGTAGTCTCATATTCCAAAGTTATTGAAGTGCAAGGAAGAAAAAATCTATTCACATTTTTTTTTAAATATGACATAAACTGTTTTCAATTTGTTATCCAGCTGCTGCTGCTGCACCTCAAAGACGGCGATCTGCCCCCCAGAGATGGAGAGGGGCACTGCCACGCGCTGGCGGTTGACACAGATGCCGTCACTCTCGCCAGGTGTCGTCAGGTTGAGGTTGCGCAGGTTGGTGATGTGTGTGTCCCGGTGCATCACTGCACCCTGGATGTGACGGAACTTGGAGGTTGGCCCTGAAGGAGAGATCATACTGCCTTAACGCTCACTAAAGAAAAATCATTACAAAGTGATGGATAAAATGAAGAATGAGAGATGAAAGTGTGTATGTTTGCATGTGTGTTAGCGAGTGTATGTTCATACCCAGCATGTTCTGGATGGCCTTGGCACTCTGGCTGGGACTGGGGCTGGGGAGGAAGCCTGAGGAGAGGCCAGAGGTGGTGGAAGGAGAGCGGGAGGGGACGGCGCTGCTGCTGGGAGTGCTCAGAGGACTGCTGGAGGTGGAGCAGCCACGTGGTGTTTCCTGTAGATTAACAGAGTGACTGTTAGTTTGTCATAATTAAAGTTAAGAGTTTATAACCCTAGATTTTGCTTTGAGAATCCCTCAGTTCCATTACTCCTCATTGACAGAGAGTGTGTGTCTCTCACCTCCTTGCTCCCCTCGCTGGCCACCTCCTTCTTTGCAGGCGTCTGTTTTGCTGGTGGAGCCTTTGGTTTGGGTTGTTTGTCTGGGTGGAGACTGACTTTCTCCACCTGAAGATAAACAGAACTTACTGTTTGCAGCGTCCCTACAATGAGCATGACCTTGTTGAGAGAGGAGATGCCTTACCTGCTTGTTGCCTCCTTGCCACCACTCCTCTGCAGACATGGCTGGAGTCGTGCCCACTGTATCTGGGTACAGGTCTTCATGAAACTCTTGGCCTGAGTGCTGAAAGACAATGGATGCATTAAAACCCAAATGCAAATGAGTACGTTGCATGGATTTGTTATGAATGTGCTGTACATGCTGACATGCCAGTAGTGCCATGCATTACAAACGCACCTTGCGAGGGACTTGATAGCTGATTGGTATGACGCAGCTGTCTGTCAGCTGAAGCATGCGCATCACTTCGCAGGACATGACATCCAACGACAGCTTGGGCACCAGGGCAGCTCCTCGTGTTGAGGTGTCAGTCAGACAGTGGCTCACTACAGAGATAAAATGAAGAGAGTGAATGAAAAAAAAAATCAGAGATAAGACACTAAAATCTGAGCAGATAGATAAAAGATGACAAAAATTTACCTTGGGAAAGGAAAGGCTCAGAGGGAGAAACTTCAAAACAGTCAACCACGGTGTCTCCCTGTGCAAGAGAAAATATCAAAGTGGTAAATTATCAAGGCTTCAACCCATTCCTCTAATGTATGAAAGAGGGGCATTCATTTCTCACCATGCCGGCCAGTACGAGCAGCCCAGTGTCATCATCAAACAGAGGGATCAGCGTCCTGAAAGCAGGGAGACAGGGGACGGAAAGACATGAGAAAAATACTTTTGATCAATGCTTAAAAAAAGGCACACTGATGCCTGTTATTACATAATTATTCAAATATGTCACAGGGTCTATTGGATTGATTTTTTCAATGGTGCCACTAGATGGAGCAGTATGCTCAATTTAAAGGCAAAAGTGGCCAGAACAGACTGGCTATGATGTGATTTTTTTCCACTGTGCAAAATCCACAAATGCAAAGTCAGTCACACTGACCAGTTTGTATTCTTTATCTTCTTTACCTTGTGCAATAAAAGTTTGGTAATAAAAACATAGGAAAGTTGCATGAAACTAAGTTTTAATATGAATGTGTGGTCAAACAGAAAGAAAAAAAATGTTTTTTTCAGTAACTCATTGCATGTTATTCAACAAAAGGACAGAAAATTGCCCAAAGCGTCCATCATAGTTTCCTAAAGCAGAAGGTGGTGTTCTCAAATGTGACTTTGTTTGACAAAAACCCAAGATATTCAGTCTAGCATCACATTTATAAAAGAAAAACAGCAAATTTTTGTAAAAACTGCTATGAGAGGATTTGTAGCATTTTTTGGTGTTTTCTTTACGTGCAGGCCTGCAGGCCTAAACAAAGCTCCGGTCACCTGCCTCCTCTCATGATTTGAAGTAAGAAGATTGAGGGATGAGGAAACCCAATGAGCTTTCAACTCAATGAGAAATACACAACCGGCTGTAGTAAACAAACCAAACCGGAAACCATGGCTTAGCGAGAGGCGTACTCGCACACAAACAGGGCTGAAAAAACATCTCCCTCGTCCTCTGCATTTTCCTCTCCCTCATACTGTAAAGTCCCTCTCCTCATCAATGAGAGCACGTCAGAGTCACGTCGCTGTGTTGTTTTCCAGGCAGGAAGAGAAGGCATGGAGTGGTGGCTAATCTAACCACTTCAACATCACAGGAAACAGATAGGCTGAATAAAGCAGAGAGGCAGTCCCGGTGATTGGCTTATGATGGTGACCTTGTGTAATGGTACTATTCTAGAGGAACGCCACTCGTCTGTCTCCACATCAACGGGGAATGACAGACCAGTGATGTAATGCTCCAACTATGACAGTATAATGACAGACTTAGTGTGGGTATCTTAAGCAACTGTGCATGGTGGCACGCAATGGTTTGTCCTGTGTACATGTGCAGGAGCAACAGAAAAAAAAGTGTGTGACTGTATGTCAGCTGTGTGTTTGTGTGCATTTAAAACAGACAGAAGAATTTTAACTTTATGACAAACTGACCCACTTTAGTTCAGCATCAAAATCCGTCTGCATGAATCTGTTGTTGTAACAGCTCACTTCCCTTTGGTTATTTTCACATATGTTTTTCTAAACTAAGCTGACAGGAATCTCAGTATGATTTTAATTTTGTCTTTTGTTACATTTTACATGTAATTTTGTTTTTTTTGGCAGTTTCGCAGTAGAAGCTGACGGAAGAGCGACTGAATGGCGGTCATGACAAAGGGAAAATGATTTTGAAAATGAAATAACACTTAGTAAACGTGAGTATATTATTTTCTTTACTGATCCTACAAAAGAACAAACAGCATAAGTACAGATAGAAAACCTTTAACGGCAGCAAATAAGTGAGGAGACAGAAGAGTACCAATACATATTTAAATATAATTAAAACTGCACAAAGAGTGAGACAAGTCAGTTTGGGACGGCAAAAGGTTACAGGTGCCAGTGTGATTGATTCATGGTGCATTAGTTGTTTCAGTCTGCTGAGAAAACTGGTGATTGAAAAGTTTACAGCTTGGACAGAGGAAATAACTTCTAAAATGATCACATTTTTATTTAGTGTTGCTGCTAAAAGACATCAGCGTTTATGGAAGTGCATGCTGAGGCACACAATTTGAAAAATATCTTGATTGTGTATGAGAACACTGTGACTGAAATTGTCATGCTAAAGTTTCCCCTCTTCTGACTGCTCTTTCATGTTTACCCAACTCTGTTTTATGGATCATCATCTTTATTTCATCAGTACCATCTGTCTTGGATGCATCAACAAAATGGATCTGTCCCAGACCTGCACCTCCTCTTCTTTCTAATATCCATCTCTCTCTCTTCCTCTATCTCGGGCCTGTGAAGTCAGCGAGGGGTGGCCACGCTTCGTTAGGGGAGACTGTGTGTTCCCATGCTGTAGTCAGTCCACAGGGAGTCCCTAAACACCTCCATTCCTACACCCCTCTGGCTGCCTGTCTTCCTCTCCTTCCCTCCCTCTTTTTTTTCCTATTAAAAAACACCCTCACCACCTAGCACCCCGCCATCTCTTTGTGCCTCCCATCCCAACTTTTTCTTCACGTTTCCTTCACTTTCTCCGGAGCCTTATCTCTGATTTTCTCACAGTAAAACAGTCAAACAGCCACATAATAAGAGTTGACTTTATCACTGATAATGGCCTCTGTTTACTATCGCTTTCATGCTCCACCTCATCACCAGCCCATTTTCCCACACACGCACGCATGCATGTGCATATTTAAACACACAGATGTATGCACAAGTACATACAGTGCTTGTGTTAATAACGCAGCCTAACGATGTATGTGCACATGCATTTATAAGAGTGTGCAGCTACAGTGAAGCGGGGTTAATCGTGGGAGCGAATGAGCTTGTTGTGCAAATCTTGATCATGGGCTGATTATGAATGAAAAGAAAAACTATTACAGGCCTCATTCATGCTCTTAGAGGAGAGGCTGTAAACAGAAGTGTGTGTGTTCAGAACAGGATCCTGCTTGACACACTAATCCAGACATAAACCCTTTTCCTCTGTTAGGTGTGTGACTGAAACAGGTTTAACCACACACACACACACACACACACACATAAGCTAAGTAGTCTTTAAAAATTTATATTGTTATGTTAGTTGAATTTATTTTATGAACTGTGGCAAAGAAAGAAAAATGTGGAGGGAAAGACATTCATAAAATCAAGAAGAGTCCCTCCTTGAAGGCTTTTAGTCTTTCGCTCTCAGGGCAATCTGCACCCACTAACATCTCAACACCTTTCCTGCTCTTCCAACACTTTGCAATGAGCCGCCTGATGCTGCAAAGATCCTCCTGGCTTTAGTCTGTCACCGGCACTCTGCTCCTATCAGAGTTTACACAAAACAGAGAGCGGAGAGAAACCCGGCTCCCTCCTCGTCTGCCATCGCTCTCTCACACAGACCCAAACGCACATCATAAAATGACCTTCTGCCTGTGACAGCAGCCTTCAGCACCAGCAGATATGATGGGTATATTACTCTACTCTAATGTGCATCTGTGTGTGTGTGTATGAAAGGGTCTGAGTCCAGGTATATTATGATTATGAGAATGTGTTGTAGTTTGATGATGTAGCAGATAGTGTAAATCAGTGGAATAACTGACTAATGGGGGTCAAGATGAATGGATATGAGGATGACAGACTAATACATGAAGAGTGCGTGTCAATGTGCTGTGAAGTGCGAGGACGCATGTGATTGGGCATCTGCAGCTGGGATTGTCCAGTCGACGGACAATGTGAGTTAGGCACTGCAGTCAAATTAAGAATACGCTGACACGCTCAAAGTCCTTCAAGAAACACACGGATAAATAGTGCATTATTAAAAAATGTAATGCATGTGCATGTATGTGCTTGCAAGCATTCAACATTCATTTCACTGTCATTAACTGTCAAGCATGACAAAGTATGAAAGAGTATGAAAAATGCACACACCAACACACTCTGCGCACTTGTGTGAGCACATACAGGCACGTCCAGATGCTCTGATAACATCTGACACACACACACAGAAGTGTATTATATACAGTACATAGGTGGAGCTAATGAAAGCAGCCTGCAGAGGCATAAGATTATGAGTTTGAGCTATGGCAGCTATGACCAGATCTGTATCAGTCAAAGGGACCTTTCTCTGTCGTTTGAGGTCGTGGCAAAGGCTAAAAACACACTCTAGACAGCACAATAAGCTCCAGTCGACAGGTAGGAGATGGCTGGAAAGCAGAGAAGAAAGAGCGAGGGGGCCTTTGGGGAATATGAAACTAACAAAAAGCAGTCATCTAATTCAATTTTCGAGTTTTTGCAGGCTGACACGGGATCCCTTTATTGCTCCTCTGAGATGAAAGACACCATAAAAAACTTTCAAAATCTGAACCAGTTATGTAAAGATCCATAAAGATGACATTTGTAGGAATGTTGTCTGCAATTAAGTGCTTAATGTAGCTATTTCTGACGACCGTGGATACACGACAACTACTACATGTTTGTCCTTCCTGCACGACACTTGCCCTCTTTTGTAGCTGTTTGTGTGGTTTCTCCCTTTTTTTCCCCCCTTTGAATCGATCTAATTGTAGAGGATGTCATATGTTTTAGACATTGTAAAGGCTTCTGAGTCAAGTTTGTGATTTTAACAAGATCAAATTACAGGATAAAGTTCAAATTTGAGCAGACACCAGTAAAAAGTTAAAAACACAAATAACAACCACTCTGATTCGCCTTAGACTCAAACTGAAGGTGAGAGACATACATCTCAGAGCGATGACTCTCCACAGTATTGGAAACCAGTCTTTATGGTTATATTGGGGTCATAACCAGATGTTGAATAAAGCTGCGGTCACACCACATAATTTACTGTTCATTCTATTTTCATTTCATTCTCTTCCTCTCATCCATTCCTCCCTTCTTCTTTTATCAGTCCCCTAGTTATATCACCGCAGTCAGTGAGCCTGAGTGAGTGGTGAGGCAGTATCTCTGTGGATGAAGGGTCTGCTGAACTGTGAACTCCAACAGCCCACTTTATCAGCCCTCCTGCCTCCAAAGAGCGCCGGCCTGCAGCTTATCCAGCTGTCCTACGGGCCAGTGATGACTGAATGGTTCAGACAGAAATTAAAGCTAGCATGTCTGTAAAAATATGTTTAAATTATTACACAGGGTGACAAGGATGGGAGGGTCTCAGCATAAAGGATACTGCACCTCAAATTGCCCCCACCATATTGCTCTACTATCAGTGTTTGTGTTCCTGGAGATCAGATCTATGTTTGTAGAGTAGGCATTGCCAATGGTGTTTGAATGTGCGCATGTGCAAGTGTGTATAGGTGAACGCCAACTTGTATTGTAAAGGTAATTTGAGTCATGGAAAGACAAGAAAAGTGTTATATAAATGCATTCCATTTACTATTTAATGATTGCCTGTTTTACAGTTTCAGTGTAGCATGTAAGCTTGCCATTACTTGCTAGCACTAAACACCAAGTACAGCTGATGATGGTGAAAAAGACAGGAAACGCTGGAAGAAAAGTCAGCCAATCACCACAGTGCTTAGGATACATTATCGAGTAACCTGTTTGCACCAACTTCTGTGCTAATCTATCTGTTACATGTTGAAATATTTCAGAATCAGTTAAAAAATTTGACCTAAAAAACAAACAAACAGACAAAAGAAACAAACAAAACGAAAACAACTGAAATGATCACCAAAGTGCTGATGGCTCATCCTCAGTGGACCCCGACTGACTGCACAAAGACAATTTGGAGACAGTTAACCTACTATTTGACAGCAGCTTAGATATTTCAGTCTGGACAAACTGGTGGACCGACCAACATAATGACAATGTCCTCTGCAGAGCCACACAGCTATCATGGCCAAAAAAGGGAATGATGAAGGTAAGAGCATGACGTAGACTGTATCAACCTGCTCTCTCCTCTTAATAAGCTGTAACTGTATATCAACTTTGAAACCATCCACCCATTTTCAATAACATTTTTGGCCTTAGTTTATCTCCTCCACACATGCATGCAATCAGCGGCAAAATAAAAAAGTGGTGTATCCGTTTCAGTGTAAAATTAATCAGTAAAAATATGTGGTATGATAACAAACAGATGGCTGTAACTAAACAGCTGTATCTCCCATATAAATGCATGACCACATGAGCACATGTTTTTTCATTGTCTGAGTTATTTCCATAATCACTGTCTGATGATGACAGTTCATATGACCAGCAGATTATCTATTTATTCTTACAAAAACCTCGGCCTCTTCCCGTCTTTATTGACAGAACACACTCTTTTTGTCTGAGTGTTATTACTCTTGTGTAAGGGAGTTAGACACAGCTAATGGTTTTATGCACACTTACACTGCAGGCCTATGGGCATTCACATTACCCTGACAATGGAAGGAGTGGTGCGGAATAATCCACTGGTGATTAAATGGGATTCATAACAGAACAACACTGGACCTGTAAAACCGTCTCCAGGATGGTAAATCCTTGGTTGGTTTCTAGTGATCTGCAAGTATGTGAAATAAAGGAGGACTTATGTGGGTGATTTTTTCTTATGGAAAAGGTCCCTCTAAACAGCAAACAAATGGTTTGGCAACATGTAGCCGTTTCGAAATTGAAATCATAACAATCAACCAAAAATGAACAAAGCTTGCCAAAATTGAGCAAATAAACAATCTATCACAGATGATGAACTTTGTCACCTTTATAAACTCGCAAGATCACACATGAAAGAAACCTCTGCGCTCATACCGTCTCAATGTGCATAAATGTTTCCATTAGCAGCATTGGAGCTCCAAAGCCTGCACCACAGAAGCTCAACCACAGGGTCACAGAGAGGGTAACTTCAAATTAAGGCTTTGATTCACAGCGGTTGGATGCTGCATCGCAAATGCATTTGACTGTTCTCATTCAACACTGTCCCACTTCATTTAATTCACATGAGAGAACCGTCAGTCAGGGACTGTGAACAGTCAGAGCTGGTTCTACGGCACCTGATAGGATTTTAGCATTCTCTCTTTTATTTATTTCCAAATAGGATGAGGTAACAAAAAAAAAAGATTTAGGTTTTAGGTTTTTATCAGCTGTTTTTGTGCCTTTAATGTTTTATAGTTATTTTGGAGTAACACAGTTTATAATCAGTTCATCTGAAAGAAACTCTCCTGAGGTTCTGAAAAACCGAGGAGGTATTTAAACAACTCTTTTCCAAACTTTTTAGGGTTGTTTCAATATGAATAGGATCAGATCGACCTCTGATACTATCTAAAATAGTGGTGTGGGTATTGGCAGGACATTACTTTATACTTTAATAAGTTATGCCATGTAGTTTATTTATTAGAAAAGAGACCCTGTTGTAAACCAGTGTCCAAACAGGGTTAGTATTATATAGCTGTTAAAAAATAACAACAATGACATGTATGTATTTTTTATAATATTCCTATACACAAAGTTCTGGCATCAAAATTGGTATCTGGAAGGTAAAAAAGGGTATTGGAACATCTCTAATTCTGTTTACGGTATTTCCCAAAACCTCCTCTACTCATCTGGATTAAAGGATTGCGTCCAGTGTACGATAAAAAGATTTGAACCTTTTTTCAAGTTGATGGTGATTTTCATTTTCTAATTAGAAAGTGATGCATAAAAAATACAAATGTTTCTTTGCATAAACATTATTAGTTAATGGAGAGTAGTATTAATATCCACAAATACACCTGATGATGAAGCTGATATTTTTTACTTTTTTTAATTTTTGGCTGGAATGTTTGTTTTTTGGAAATAAAATTGCTAATTTGAAGTCCATTAAATCTTTTCTTATCGTAAATGGGACAAAATATGTTCTAATCCAGATGGTCTGAGGAGACTGCAAGGAAAAACTGTCAAGACAGGGTTTTGTTTTATTAAACATCTTTTAAACAACAGATCCAACATCTGACGCTTGAATACAGTGATAATACATAACAGGCTCACACTGAAGACACTGTAGGTTCCTATATGGTCTTAAAGGCTTAAACACAGCTCTGCTTGGGGTGGTCCTGAATGCAGCTCCTAAGTCATGATGAGTTCACGGATCCTCTGCAGGTGTTAAAGTCAAGCTGCACAGTCGCCCCGCTGAGCAATGAAATGTACTTAAAAGCAACACACTTTCTCCTCTGTGTTTGAGTCTGTTGGTTTTGTTACCGGTGTGTGTGCACCTATTAAAAGTGCTGGGTCTGCCTGCCTGGCTACCTTCAGTAGCCAGTTCATTAGAAGGGAATTAGAGCTGACGCGTTGCGTTCCTGAGAGGGGAAGAAAAGCCCGGATTGTTGGTGGAAGGGCCAGCTGTGGCCACGCTGAGCCCCAGTGACGAGGCTCTCAGATAGGCTGCCAAGCTCGCTGCTCTCCCCTCTCTCCTCACTTCACTGGGCCCCGTTTGCTCACCCCTGACAACTGGCACATACACACACACACACACATGTAGTGGCACACATGCATGTGCATACACGCATGTTCAGGATTTAATTAAACTCAGTGAGTCTTGTGTCAACAGGTCTGAAGTAACCCCTCTGACACCCCCCGACAAAACCCACAGTTCCACATACAACCACATGCAAAGTCTCCAAACGGAAAAAACTGCAACAGCTTCAGCAGTAATTTCCCTCCAGAAAGAGAGCGACACTTCATTGTCAGCCCAACTTGTCGTCAGTCTTAAAACTGACACATGCAGCTACAGTCAGCGCTGTAAAACTCTCACATAATCCCCCCATGTGCAAGAAAAGACAATACAGTTCTATGGTGTCAGTCACATCAGATCTTTGCAAAATATAAATCATATGTAACACACAACTCTCTCTGACCTCATGGTGAACAAACATGTCTGTTTTGCATATGCTCACATTAAAAATCAAAACTCAATCCGTATTTTTACAAGAGGAGGCACAGAGAGAGAGAAATTCAGGGTTTCCACTGCTCAAACTAATGATTACAAAAACCTATTAAACACACAAAGTTCTACTCATCCCAGATGCATGACAGACATTAGGAACCACTCATAGAAATGAAACACACTCATTTCTCCTCACACACTCACAGACACTTAAGAAAACTAAGGCAAATGCGTGGTAAACTGGTCCAGATTGGACTGAGCTATAAAGCAGCCAGGTCATAAAGACCTCTGACATCCAGCCGCTGATCTGTGGACGCGAAGGCCTGAAGGGTAGGTGGAGTTGTTGCAGAGCGTGGGTGGGCGTGAGGCTGTCTGGGTGTACAGATTTAAGGGGAGGCAAGGTTGCGAAAGCACTACTGGGAAACATAAATCTTTTAAATGCGCACGATAAAAAGAGGACAGCTCTGAGATACGGACAGAAATAAACAGAATGCGAAAGTCAAATACGCGCACTTGTATTGGCAGTTTGAGTTTGTGATGTATCAAAGGTGCCCAGGGCTGCTTGTTGACGGCTGTAGAGCAACGGAAGAGATGCGTTCCGCGTTAACCCCGGGGTTCAGCATCAAGGGCTCAGGCTAGATGACCATTAAATGACCTGTCTGCGGGGGCCTGGGAACTGATCAGCAGACATGGCTGCCTCAGAGAAGAGAAGGGAGAGGAAGCCTTGGTGCAGAGGATAGAAAGAGAAGAGGTGAGAGTCACGACCTAAACGACCCTCTCTGCTGTTAGGTCACCGGAGGAAAGTCCGGTTCTCGTCACGGTTGTGTTTTAAACACTGAACACAGACGTACACGTTTCAGTGGAAGGGAGCAAACGGAGACCTGTTTTGCACTCGCAGTTGACGGATTACCCTAAAAATTTGTTCTTCACAAACATACTTTTAATCATTAAAAACTCTGCCAATGAGGCACAGATAAATCCTGCAAAGATTACAGGGAAGCAAGTCCTAAAAGACTGGAGGCTTTTCTAGCTTGACAGCAGACAAATTGTTGGAAGAAATATACTTTTGGCAACACAAAGTTGCCAACACATCCTTCTCTTTATGTAGTTTTTGCCTTGCTTGAGTTGCAAGTCAAACTAGAGAAGAGAATCAAGTCCAACTTTTCCATTTGGTTATTACCTTTCAATAACAACTCAAGGGGGACTCGGAGAGTACAGACCTCTGCAAAGTGCTCTGTTCTATGATATGCAAATCTGCAAGAGCATCAATTAAATATGTCTGAGTTTATTTCCAAAATGGTGAGATTTATGTCAAAAGATGTTTGTGTCTAGCTAAAGCCTCACTATCTCAGCAAGGTTTTAACATTTGTCCTTAATATATTTGGTCAAGTTTATGCAAAAAATTCACATTTGAATATGAGTAAGATTTGTTACATGATATGTTTGTACGTGTATTTACATTTCAAATACAAATGAACTTTATTGGCAGTTATTTCTGACTTATTTTTACTCAGAAAGCTAAATTACATAAAAATGAAATGTGTTTTTCTACACAAGAAAATGACATACATAATTACAAGATAACACTTTACACATAATTTTTTAGATGAAATCCCTTAGATACATTTATTAAAGAGCTTGTTTCTTTCATAGCCTGACAACAGCCAACAGACTTTGCAAGCTAAGTTTTCTCTCAAGAGCATTTACATTAACACAACGTAATACACAGGCATGTTATAATATATATTATATACATATATATGTTATATTTGTTGTGCCGATCTCACATGTTAGAGGGCTCAATAATGACGGTCTTCAATACTAAGTCTGTGCAACTGCAAGTGTAGGGAACTCCAGGACTACTGGTATCTATATATGTGTTTTTTTCACTACTAAACTGAAATACTGTGCACTGGATTTTAATATGAATTTAATCTTTCAAGGCCTAATTCCCAATTTTGTAACATTAGCAAAAGTAAAAAAAAAAGTCTCTGCCATGTAATTTGGATCTGCTTCATAATAATTGGGTTCTGTCTTTGCCCATGCCACACACACACACACACACACACACACACACTTCCTCCAAGTTTCATGAAAACTGGGCCAACAGTTTTTTCGTAACCTGCTGACAAACAGTCAAACAAAGTGAACCTGTGTAACTAATATTACCTCCTTGGCGGAGGTAAACATCTGTCTCTTCAAGTTAAGTGTTTCATTAGCAGTCCTATTAAAGTCTTTCTTTTTTCACATGAAAGTCAATTGTAATGAAAGGAAAATACAAGAATAAATGTCCAATTTTCCAAAATAATATTAAGCCAAGGTGAAGGTGGGAAGTCCCAATAATAAATCTGGCCGAAGGGTTAAACCAACGATGAATAAATACTTCAAATAAAAAATGGCTGTTGGAAAATTTGAATTGCAAATATTCTGTACCAGTATTTGACCTAAAATCAACATGAACCACAACCACAAAACAGGTAATTACTTTCAAAACCCATATCAGGAGTGGATATCAAGTTGTTCTTCATACCAGAGGCATTACTTAACAGCAGAGATCACAAATTCTGATTTGACCTGAGTCACTGCAAACTGTGCACTGATTCGTCATGAGGGAATAAAATGAAGATGATGTCAGTTTTAGGTGCAATCCAGCCCACTTTTCCTACTGTGGAAAAGCCACAACTGCTGCTGATCTGCCATGCACAAACCGAAGCACTCAATAAACTCGACTATAAAAACACAATCCACCAATAATGACTTGATGAATGACTTACTGCCCCGTTAAAGTCCTGTCCAGCTACACAGACCATGGCCGCTCTCGGACAGACACTCGGCTGCCACAACAACACGGCCGACGGGTTTGGAGGACGCCACAACTCAACTGTGATATCACATGATCTGGACGTTTCTCCGTGAATATTTCTGGCAAACGCTGCTCAGATCTTCACCTAAAGTTCCCTTGAATGATGGCAGGGCTTGACCTCGTACCAAAGCTCACACTGGATGATCCAAAACATTCTCAGCCCGTATTTGCCCTTTTGTGTATGACTGAACGTGTGTGTTTGAGTGTGTGTGTGTGTGTGTGACTTTCCTTCATGGACAGCCAAGATGGAGTTATTGGAAATGCTAGACCCATAAAACCCAGTAATTTACGGACACAAAACAGTACTGTTTAATATTTGTTTTTCCTTCAGGGCCTGAGTACGTGTGTGCAAATGAGTGAGAGGGTCGGCTCAAGATGGGGAACGACGAAAATAAAGAGTGGAATATAAACCCTAAAACAACTTCTTCTTCTTCGTCTTCTTTTTTTTTCCATTCCTCCTCAACTAGAACTACAAAAACATTCTTGAGGCCTTCTTTCATCGATCGTCACTCGCACATGTTTTGACTCCGTGGTGTCTTTGTGTCCTGCTTTATCAGAGTCAGAGTTAACAGCGTTCATCATTCCCTCTGTCTGCCAGCCTGTGTGGAACCAGATGATCTGACTCATCTCTCTGGGACACACACGTAAACTCTGCTGGCTGCAACTATGTGTCCATACTTGCTCTTTTTGGTCCATCTGCGATGCCTCTTTATCACCCTTATCCCCTCCACTGAGCTCTCTCATATCTCAAAAGCAGAAATTCCTCTCCTGCTGGATAAAAATCTCCAACGTTTGGGAACATAAAAATAGAGACTGTTTTTGGAGAGCAATTTGTGATGTTTTGAAAACTCTTGCAACAGGGTTTGGTATGACTTTTGGGGCCAGTTCAACTAAAAGATGTGCATGATATAAATTAAACACCATTTCAAAAAATTTAATTGCCCTGCATCAGAGTGTTACACCTCTAGATTATTTCAGGATTATACACTCAGCCTGAGGGGCCCCTGGCCTCATTTTTCCCCCTTTGTCCTGGGTGGACCGACTGCTCACAAAAGTCTGTGTTTTACTGTCGGCGGTTCTAACACACCCACACTAAATCATCTGCTTTTAATGACCGAAGCCAGGATTTGTACAGTAAAAAACCAATAACAACCACAGAGAGCAGGCCAGATTTACAACAAGAGAGACTGATGGAGGGAGAAAAGAGGAGAGAAACTGAGCGAGACAGAGAGAAGTAAGAGATAAGATCACTATCACATTTGTGTAGTAAATCATGACAGATACGTGTGTTCTCACACATGTGTGTGTAAGTGTGCTCATGAGAATGCTTTGAGCTCTATCATGCTAAATCTGGGAGAGTCATAAAACTAAAAAAGAGAGAAATAGAAAGTAAGAGATTGTTGCTTGGGACACTGTAGCCTTGACTTGATAACCTTGATGAGCTGCAACTGGTACGTTGAGATCGACTCCCATTACTGCCCCACACAGCCACATACACACACATTATTTTGCGTTGAAGGGAAACCATGTTTTCTGACCACCCATACAGAGGAACCATGGCTAATGCACAGTTTAGTATTCCAGTCATACGATGCCAAGAATCCTCAAACATTTCAAGTGTATAAACTTTGCATAGTAAACAGTGGGGGTTATGGTAAAAGAATGGCACAAAACTATGCGTTTTACAAAGGGAGCCGCGGAGGAGAACACACACTTCTAGTGTCGTCTGTGTAGCCACCATCTCTTAACAATAAGAAGTGCTGCCCAGACGTTTACAAGCCCACATCCTTGTCTCGGCCCAGGGCCTTCCACCGCTACATGACGAGGCAGCTTTGAGCAATTTGTTAACACAGCAGACACGTTCTCCTCCAGAGGACAAAGCTGAGTGATGCTTTTGTTGCACTGAATCATGCTCAAACCTTACTAGCACAGAGGAGGTCGGACAATCACAAACAGATATTCCATAATAGACAACTGTCTTTGGTTCATAAGCTCTGAAAATGAACAGCAACAGGCACAAGACGCTCTCCAATCTTCTTTCTTTTCATCTTATCAACTTCTATTTGACCTCCCCTCCTTGTCAAGGCCTTCACATCAATCTTTCTAATTATCAGCGCTGCATGTCACAGCTGAAGGAAGGCTGGTTATCTGTGCGCCAGTGTGTTTGTTTTTATTTAACCTCCTTTATTTACCTGTGCAGGTCATTTTAGAGCCAAATCACTCAATGATTGTTTGGCAAACCAAAAAGTGCTTTAAACAGAAGAGTGACATTATCGTGTAAATAGCACACAAGAGAGAAACTATGTTAGAAGTATTATAAATCCTAACCAGGGATAGCACAACAGCTTGGAAACAATGCATCAAGGCAAGAGCACAAGGTTTGTATGATGGCCAAAAAAGGATGAAGAAGAGATAGTTTCTCTGCATTTTAAACAAGAGGAAAATAAACGGAAGGAGAGGGAAGATTTTCTGTCTCAGTGAATACCTGAAATAATTTTACATGTGATTTGATCAAGATACAGGAACTCTGTGTATGAAATAAGGACTTGCATGCAAAATGACTTTAAATTTTTATTAATTCTTTTAATAAAATCTCTTGCTTGTTGTTTTGTTTGTCATTTGTTGATGATCTCAGTGTTCTGCAGTGGTGCCTCCTCACAGGCCGCTATCATATGACTGAATGGGCTGATATGGCTCTGGGGGTGGGGGGGGAGTGACCAAACCTTTCTGTCTGCCAGTGGGCTGAACGGGATCTGACTGACTGTGAGTCAGAGGGTTGGAAATCTTTATTTTAAATCTGTGGCTCTATTAAGCTCTTAAAAGGTATGAATTCACATTTCAGAAATAAAAGGCTTCATTTGCACGCTTTGAAAACAGGTTCCACAGAAAATACAAGAAGAACAACATGAATTCTATAAGAACTAGAAAGACAAGATATAAACAAAAGTAGTGATGCAAAGAGGAAAAGCATTTCATTAAAAAAATGTGTAAAAGAAGCCTGTACCCAATACAAATTATACACAGTCTTCACATAAGCAGGTTTAAACTATTTTATCACAATATATAAATTACCTGTCTACAGGCAGGCTGACCTGATGTGACCTGTGCCGCATTGAGTTTCTGTCATAGCACTAACACAGCAGTGCAGTCATAGTGAACATACTGTAGCTGAGCTGCAGTCACTTCGCTTCTCGCCCGTAACCGCAGGCATGCTGCTGTTACTCAATACCTGACATACCGGAGTGCAGGGTGAGAGGTATCAGAAGGAGGGAGCACGACAAGAGAGGTAAAAGAGAAAGAAATGAAGGAAGAGGGAGGAGGAGGAGGGATGAAGGAAAGAGGGTTGGTCTAAATAAGTAGATGTTTAGAAATGTTAGTGTTTTATTTTTTCTAAAATACTTGTGGTGCATGTTTCTGATGCAACAACCCACTTGACAAGCAGGTCTGCGTGATGCATTCTTGAGATTGGGAAGGTGTGTGTGTCTTCAACTGAGACATTTCTGTGTATCTTTGCAGCAGCATTATTGCAGGCTTGACAGGGATGATTAGATGGCTGCAAGTTGTCAACTTGATGTACAATAATGATGATCTCCATTGCAGAATTTTCATAAAGGATTCTTCAGTGAAGCTTTCAAGATTTTTAAAAATATTCAGCTCTGAATGATTTGAGCATGAATGAGTCTGATTTATATAATTCTTCAAAGTACATCTAGTAGTTCCCCCTCAATGAAAAACCCAGAATCTTTAATTTATAAATATTGTTCATTTTTAAAGTCTCTAACCGCTGGAGGCAAGATGTCTCCTACTTCCCTGAAAAATGCAGTCACTGTGTTTGTGTGCCGCGGGTGTCGGGTTTCCAATTACAATTGTGCAATTTGGAGCATAACTGGCTCCCAAACAAGTTCTGATGTCATAAAATCACTCATGCATGCAAGTCTGAGATTAAAATGTAAACACAGAGAAATTTTTCCCCTTCAGCAGATGAATGTGAAAAAACTGCACATACATCATTCTGCACAGCGAAGGTCCAACATCCAAGTGAAGCAACAAAAAGGCATACCAAAACATTTTAAAGTTTATGTTAAACTATTTAAAAAGGCAGAGAGAGATGAACTAAAGAGAAAAAGCAAACAGGAAAAAAACCCCACTTTTTTAAAAGACAAAGTAAATGAAACTTTGCCTCACCTCGCTTAATAACAATCATGGGAAAGTGCTTCTTCTGGATGACCTCCTGGAGTAACCCGGGGGATGGGGAGGTCATCCACACGCCCCCCCTCAACCCAACCTCTTCCCCCTTGGATCTCATCCCTTCTCCTTTAGGCCTCTCTGCACTCTCTCCTCTTCTATCACTCTTATCAGAGCCTCAGCGATAAGCAGAAATCTTCCACTTTTACCTCAGGGGAGAGCAGATAAACCAGAACTAACTGTTCTATCCACAGCTGACACTGCACCCACATGTGTCTACTTTAAAAGTCTTTGAAGGCTAAATGGCTATGAAAAATTCAAATCGCACAGTTGCTCATAAAAACATGTCGTCAATCAGCTCGACAATATAAGTTTGTAAACCCAGGATAGTTTTCATGATGGGTTTCTAATCCTTTCAACAATAAAATGTGCGCTAATGGCTTATCCAGCTCTGAGGCATGCAGGGCCCAGCTGTTCAGTCTGTCTCCGTCTCTCTCCTTAATGAGAAGTGCCAGGGTGTGCGGAGTCAACAGACGGGTAAACCTCAAAGTGAACTGTGGTCTGACCTCTGTCTCTCCCTCCTCTGCGTGAAACAAACTCCTGCAATCATTAAAAATTTTGCGTTCAGATTCTTGAGGTCTTTGTTTTAAGGAGCTCTTTCATGTTTATTCATAACTAGGTCGCATCAGCTTGCTCCAATCAGGCCTCAATGACACGACGGGGTCCACGGGGAAATGACAAAAAGCCCTAAATCATAATAATAATAATTATAATAAAAAAAGCCCAAAGACAAAACAATAAACAAAACGACAAACAGGAGCCATAAATGTTCCAAGTTATGACATCCTGTCTGTGTTTCCCAAAGCAAGGTTCATTACCACAGCCTGTCTAACGCTCCCTCTGACTGACAAATGGTGAGAAAGGGCAAAATGATATTTTGAGTGAGCACCCCGAAGCCCTCTTCAACCTAATACTGAGGTCCAGTTTGGGACACACAGTCCCCCATGAGCTTCTTTGGCTCCAATTATCCAAAGATGAACTACAGTAGGGAAACAAGATAATGAAATGTGCACTTGGTTTTAATAGTGTTATGTATGAAAGGTTCCTCTATGGAGGACAGCTTTATGAGGAACAGATTGACTTATAATGGTGAAAGCTGGCAAGGGGGGACAGGTGGGAAGAGTCAACATTTCTCTTTTGTGTTTGTTCTCACACAAACAGTAACAACTTCTGCTTTGAGAGCACTCATTATTGCTGTCTCTGCTGGCAATATTTCTTTGTGACATCCAGGTTCCCATAGCAGCCAAGCTAATTCACAGTGGATGTCTCTAGCTTCTCCCTCTCCCAGGTTCCCTCTCCTCTGCACGACGCTCCTTCCCACGGATGTTTTCAAGACAGGCCTCGTGTGGAGGACCCCGGTTGGCCCACACATACTGCCGTCAGAGCACATTTGTGTGTGACGGGAAGACATGTAGTTGGTGGACAGAGGGGGATGGCATGCATCTGCACAAAAAACACACACATGAACGCAGATGCCAATACATATGCAGATATACTAAACACTAACAAAGAACCCACTCTAATCTCAGCCTTTAAAAAGGACACAGAGAGGCTGGGAGAATAATGGTTGAGTTGAGACTCAACGACGACTCCAAGATCATTCCCAAGGCTGTGCTAATGGGAAAGCAGCACATGAGTCCCAAAACTGCTCCTATCTGTTCTCTTTCTGTGTCTATGCTCCCTAATTGTGCTACATATTGCAAAAAAAGACTAATGATGTACATTCCTGTACCACATGTGCAACTGCGTCATGTTAAAGGAGCAGCCCACTACAAAAATTAAATGTAAACACACAAATGTTCAGAGGACCAACAAACACAATGCTGTTCAGCCCCAAACTCCTGGTTAAGCTTTGTTCTTTTCAAATCTGGATAATGTTCGGAGCTTCAAGAAAAAGCAAGTTATCTTTTTTTCAATTGAGCTCGTTTTTTTTGCATCCCACAGCATTAACCTGGCTTCTTCCAGTCCACCACAATGTTGTCGCTGAGGCAAAATGAGCACACTGTGACAGATATTTTAGGTAAAAAGTGATCTTATTTTGGCTGCGAAATGTGCTGCACGAGCTGTTTTCAGAAATTTGATGGACACTTTGTTCTGTTTTTGGAGCTGTAAGAGGAATCATCCTGCCAACTTCAATTTCTCAAAAGAGGGCATGTTTGTTGTTTCAACTAACAAAGTGGGGAGTAAGTGAATGAGTGAAATGTCATTTTGTGGTGAACCGTTCCCCTAAACTTGCTCTTGATCTCTCTGACTGTCTTCCAATCTCTCTGTCCTTGTTTGGTGTCTGCTGAACTTACGGGCTTCCTCTTTTCACCTTTCAAAGAGTTAAGATCAGCAGGCATGGTGTGAACAAAAAAAAATAAATGATCTGACTTTGATGATGAATTTACAAAACAAACACAAATGCAATAAATCCATCGTGTTTCCAACACTACTTTGTAATGTTCGTGGTTTGACTGGCTCTGTTTTAATAACATCAACTTGTTGTGTCATATCTCCTCTGCAATAGTTTGCCACCTGCCTGAAGAATCAGCATCAGCAGCTCTTTATCCCCACTCCTAATGACTGTATGAGTTGATGGAAATGTGTTTTTTCTGATGTTTTTTAGAGAACACCTTCAAGAGGAAGGATGGAGAAAGTTAAGTCTGTTAAGAGTCATTTCAGCAATTCTGATAAACTCTTGAACCCTTTGTAAACAGGTAGATAAAACCAGTCCATCAGCGCATTGGTTCGTCACAAGTACGAGTGTTTCCTCTCTGACATGAAGTGAGAATATGAACTAATCCTTGTCATAATTTTCATTTGACAGTCACGACTGGAATGCATTTTAAACTTGTGAACCTTACAATAGTGTATATCCAAACGATAAATCATGTGTCAAGGCCTACACTGACAGAGACAAGATTTATAAATGTGAGGCAAAGCTGAGCATGAAATAAAGTTGAGCCACAATATTAAAGTTGCCATGGACCAGGGAGGGAACGCAATGACTCATGAAGTCAGAAATGGTGGAGCAAATGTGACACAGTGAAGCAGCCAAAGACAAAGGGGATTAGAGCCTAACCAGGGTGGGGAAAGAGAAAGTGATGAAAGTCTGCTGGTTGACGAAATGTTTAACCTTGAGTTAGAGCGAACACATAATAAATTTGCACAAGTGGATGAAATGAGATCTGAAAGAACAAAACAGAAGGTGAGAGTGTAAGTGGAAAAGCCTGGAGGAGGTGTTTCTAAGAAAACTAAAAGTGACAAGAAAAAGAAATTACTGTCACTCCCCCCTCTGAGAAAAACACACACACACACAAAAAAAAAATTTGCTGATGGCTAAGTGCCCCGAGCTTTAAACTGTTAGCTGGCTGCGGTTGGCTCAGCAGCAAACCAGTGTTTTACTGGTTCCCCTGGGCAGCGTTATGGAGCGAGCTGTGTGCCATCTTTTTACAGAGCCGGGGTGAGTATGAGCCCAGCCTGCTGACAGCTCACACAGTAATGCTGTTACACTGAGATTTACACCACTGACCAAGCGTCTGTGACTGTCCCGTAATGCATCAATATGTGGAAAAGATTACAATAAGGTTTTCCAGCTCTACTCATTTAACTGCAGGGCCTATTGGTCAGGACTTCAAACCCATTAAGTAGTGCTGATACAATGTAAACTGTGCTTTGTTGGCTGGTTAAATAAAGTGCTGTCAATGCAATGAACATGATGAGTGGAACAATTGTCTGCACATTTGTTTTAAACTCTGACAATAACAACAGCCTGCTGTATTTATGGAGCTGAGATGATATCTGCTGTCGTCACCACATCTAGATGTTTTTGTGATCTTTAGAAGAACTGGTTTTCTGGTGTTGTAAGCTGCTACCAATCTGCTCAAAATGGGCCTGGAAAAAATACATACTTTCATTTAAGTCTTCTATATTTTAAGTTTAACATGACAACAAAATGCGGGGAGATATGTAGGTACATTCAAAGGGAGCATTTCTTTCTGGTGGATAAAAAATGTGCCAAATTATGACATCAACAAGCTTCAGCTCACTTAAAAAGGTAATATTTGGAATATGGAGGTTTAATAGCTTTAAAAGGAGATTATATTCTATAACTGCACAGACATTTTGTTTTTTTAAGTGCAGTTCTGATCTTTAAATTTGAATGTTTTCACTCAAAACTACTCTATAAAATTAACAAATAATAAACAAATTTAACCTATTCTCTCAATGATGATATTCTGGAAATGTAGGAACAGTTTTGTAAAAACATTTACATCATCACTAGATACAAAAATCACATGAAATTCAATTCATTTAATTAATTTGTAAAATGAGAAAAGTAATATAATCAGAAAAGTTCAGGCTTTTTAAAGGCTTCAGGGTGAAGCTGTGTCTTACTTAATAAAAGACATTATGCTTGTATTGATGAGGGAACGATTAAATTCTTGAAACTTTAATTATATTGACTGATTTTAAGGAATATTGAAATACTTATAATTAAGATAATGTGCATGTTTCTGAACTCTATGAAATAAAAGATACTTGGAGTAATGGACTCCACATTGCTTTCTGCATGCTTAATGCATTAAATTTTATTTTGACATCAGACATAAATTCTGAAATACAGACAATATTTTTGTGTTTGAGCTAATTCTTAATGTACTGTCTTGTGCTTATTGATGGTAAAGCTTGAAATATTGCATTTTTGTTTCCTCTGAAAATACACTACCATTTCTTAATGATGCATGTCCGCACTGAAACTTTTTTTTTAATTACCTATTTTTTTTCATTTCAGTGCGACAACCATTCAGTTCATGCTGACTTTGCTGACATGCTGAATTTGAGAGGGTTTGCTCTGCAGTTTGCCACAAATCTCAGCAACTTATGTTCTGCTGCAGAAAGAAAAACAGACAGTCGTCGGCCTGGAGGTGAGTACCTGAGCTCTGCAGACACTGGTCCTTCTCACCATCCAACACACACAAGCTGAATGATTAAAATAAATAACTCACAGTCCCTGTTACCTGGATAACCTCAGCATTGGCGGTGGAGTTTGGACGCAGAGATTTGTGTTTATTTCCATAGGGAGAGCGAGCAAATGAGGGGAAGAAAAAGACACACAGAGCATGTGCACTGCTTTTGTGAGCCTCATACATGTGTGATAAAGTACAAGAGGGTTGAAGTTACTTCCTTCTTTTTCTTTATTTCTCCTGAACACGTAAAACTTGGTTGTGGCTACAACTGAGGAGGCACATCTGGACTCTGCAGGACATGCGTGAAATCATTTCTCTATTCCTGCAATTTACTGTAATGCCTTGCAGATGGTACCGTGCATGTGTGTTTGTTACATGTAAGTAGAAGCAGAGAGAGAAGGAGCACGAGCATGAGCCTCAGACTGCGTGGAGACTGCTATCAGAAAGTAAACTGAACAAAATACATAAGCACGGCTCAACAAGTGGACCTTAAGTGTCACTTGTCCAGAATACACTGTGGGTAGGCGGGGTTTTAAGAGGCACGTGCGAAGGCCTTCAGACCTTTTGCATGAAAAACAGTGACCACATCACAGGAAGAAATTTGGCCTGGTTTCAGTTGTTTTATTAAAAATTTCTTGTCAACATGCAGAGAGGACAGAAGCTTCTTTGTAGGTCAAACCAATACAAATATTAGAGTAGTGTACACAAGAGGCTTCGTGGTTCTGGTTAACTCTGTGACATGTGGCTAAAAGTAAACATCAGAAGTGACACAGTGCCTGAGAGCTATCACCTTACTGTACCTTGCTGAGACTGGCTGACATTGAAATAGGCTGCCAGCTGCCGACGGGTCGTTTGTCAGAGGCATTAGGAAATATTCAATAGCTTTCTCAGCCTGAAGATGGCTTAGTAAATGAAGCAACCATATGTGCTAATGTACACTGCACGTACACTGTGGAGGCAACTGACAAGTCCACATAATATCAATGCACGGATAAAAAATTAAATATAAAGATAGGATTAATTCATAAATTGACAGACAGATTGATTGATTGATAGAGGAAAATCTTTCTTGGCATCTCTTTTTTTATTAATCAGATATGTAACTTGATCACTAATTTTTAGTCAGTCATTTATTGTGGTTCAAAGGGATGTTGTGTGATGAGCTAGTTTGATTTGATCCTAAAATTAGCCCCGTGAAAGTCTGAGTAAGCATAATGCTGAAGCCTAAAGCCACATGTTTATTTTTCTGCAGAAGGGCTGAGTAAAATGCATGTCTCCAACAGCAAAAGTTTTTTAGGTTACAGCCACTAAACTAAAACGTAACCAACCTTATGGAGTAGTAAATGGTAAAGCAATTGAGCTAGTACAGCTATATATCTGTTTCTCCTTAAAACAGGTCGTGCATGTACGGATTAAGGTAGAGACCTGAAAAGAAGCTGGAATTTCTCTCCTCAACACTCAGCCAAGCTGCAAGGTGAGTTCCCTGCTGCTCCGCTCTGTGCAGGAGCGCGCAGTGCTGCGGTGCGCCTCGCCCCTCCCATCCCTCCGCTTTAACTCTCCTCTGTGCTCACCAATAAAGCGCTTTTTGTCCAGGGAGTCAGCACTTGAGCGCATTCCTTGACGTGGAGGTCGATGTACCTCTCCAAGAATCTGATCAAGACCGTTTGTTAAGAAGTTTAATACATTCATAGAAACTTTTAGTTTTTGAGAGAGAGAGGGAGAGCGCACACACGGAAAACTACAAGGTCTGGAGCTAAGTTGGTGAACTGCTTTGGATAAAGACAGGAGCGCGACTGCGCTCACAATTCACTACTTCGAAGTTCAGGGTAAGAGTTTTCTGCTTTGACTAATAAAATAAGAATAAACTTTTCACACTTTTAGGACTTTAAGGCTTGGATCAGTGTCTAAAAGCGCGTAAAAACGCGTGAACTGGGTCATGTTGACAAACACGGTTGCGTTGAATATGATTGGCGTTAGAACTTCCAAACAGAATAACTGGAACAATTAACTCGATCTTTTGCTTAGAACAAAACTAAAACTCCCCTTTAAGTTTAGGTTCTCCTTAAAAGATGGGCCACTAACGACGAGTGCTGCTAATGAAGTTGTGTTTGTGTCCCCTATGACACCTCCCGTCAAGAAAACCCTTAAGAGTAATGCAGCAGAGACTCAACGTGTTTCTGTTCTGCACAAATTATTCTTAATACTACAAAAGCGCTTTTTTTGTTTCATCGGACGGTGCGTTACTGTATTAATAAGACTTCTTTAACTTTTTCTTCAAACGCGTACATCATCCTGTAAATTGCAAAAAAATATATGAAAGTTCTTTGTTGTACAAAGTGACAAGTCTACACAAACGCTCCAGTGACTTAATGAACGTAACTTCTTTTCATTGGCGATGCGGGCGCCTTTAATGCCTCAAATACTGACAATAAAAACCGACTTGGTCTGTTTTGGAAAGGCGTAAAAACGCGAGCGTGTGCTTGGAGCAGAAGGAGCCGTCGGGGCGGTAATGAGGCGGGCTGGTGTTGGACCGCAGGACGCCGTGCAGCACGCATGGGCCGAGCCGAGTGTCTAGACCGCACCGAGCCGTGCTCACCGCAGAGAGCAGCTGTTTTCGGACTCACACGTGGGTACGTCCCATAATAGAAAGTTCAACAGGACAAAAGCGTGAAATTGAGGGTCAGATAATGCAAAGTAAATATTTTGTATGCCAGCATGCAAAATATTGAGGTCAATAACAAGATTATTTTGACATTCAGGGTGTGACATTTCTGGAGACAAGTGCAGGGTGATGTATGATATCACCAAATCATTACAACAGCAAATCATTAATTAAACCGTGTTTTACTCTATTTTTCAGACACATTTCTGGTGGATCACAGTTCTTTATTGTTAAAACTATTGAGAAATAAGGAATTAGATAGGCAAAAAAAGTGTCAAGCCCGACCATCAGAGATTTATTAGTTGTATTCTGCTTGAATAATAGCAAATCTTGAGGGCAAAATGAGATCGTAAATTATTTGCACCCCCTCATGATGGATGAAAGACAAGTATCTGTCTAAGTTGTGTCATTACAGTAATAGTGGCCAAGTTTCAGTCAGAAAGGATGATTGGTGCCACACACAAAATTAGAGATGTCTGTTAACAGCTGCTACTGTCACAAAAAAAAACTACAAAATATCTTTTTTATTATCATAACAAATAAAATATGACTTTAATTGAAGTGTGGTCAAGTTCCAAGGCCGGAGCAGTGGAGAGACAGATGAATAAAACTCTGGCTCAGTCGTGAAGAAAGTTAAATGCAGAAATTAGAGAGACGTCAGTTTCCTTCAGCATGTGTGCAGTAGAGCAATGAGTGATGAGGTCAAATTCCTGAAAGATTAAATCTCTGAGTGACCTACCCCACCAATAAACTAACATCCAATAAACTAACATGACTCAACACGTCGCTCTGTTCCAAAAACTCAAGATACAAAGAACTGTAATTCCCTTTGTTTTCACCAGATAATATCATCTTATCTTATCAAATGTTAGGCCAATATAAACTTTGAGTCTCTGAGAGGGAGCCTTAACTTGTCCTAGAGGACTATATAACATGTTTTTTTTTTTAAAACTACGTTTTAACAATAAAATATTGTGTTTCTACTCTGATGCTGAGGTGATAACCGCAGACACGTGATTAAACACAGCCTCATTAAAGACATAATTCTCCTGCAGTCCTCTGACTCAGCCTCCCTCCAGCTTTCAGTCAGATTAACATCTTTTACACTGCCCCCACAAACAGGCACAGAAAATTGCTTAATCTTTCCTGGGGGCAAAACAGGCGATGTAAACTACCCCAATGGCCCCGCTATTAACCCCTACACGATGCACTGCTCGTTTCCTCGCCATGTGTTTCCTCACAGGCTGTCATTACGCTATAGGAGAAGCTACTGTGTCATTGACAGTATGTAATGGTGGTAATAGGTTTATATTAGGCGGCCAGACACAGCAGAGCAGCCACAAGAGGCCGATTATCTATCACTAATATGGAGAACTCTCAGGCTTCAACTCTGCACAGATTGTAACACTTACAGTATAAAGGAGCATCTGTGCCAGTGTAGTTTATGTACAATACTTCTTTCTGCTCCAGTGTCTCACTCTCTACACAGCTGACGGCTCTGTTTGCTCAGTCGCTTGTTTACTCTGACACACTTGTCACTGCTGAGGGTGATACTGAGAGAAGTCTGAGTGGATAAATGATGTGTATGAGGATGAGGAGAAGAGTTTTGCTGCATCTCTTCGCATCTCTTCCCCTGTGATGTAAAATGAAGTCAGCAATCTCAATGATTTCAGTCCTGGGTGAGTTAATGGCATCTGCGGCTACAACCTACTGTTTCTTAAGGAAGTCTGGCAATAATTAGTATTTTTTAAAATTATTCCGCAAGTAACTGTGATCTAAGCTTAAGATGCACGTGGCACAAGTTGGACTGCATGACATGGTGAAACACAGGTCTGCTTGTGTTGTACTCGTTAAATACCTAATGTAAAGCTGCAGTAGAAGAAAACATTCAGTTTGCATTAGCAGTAGTTTAAAACAACAATTCTTTAAAAAAATGTTCAATTAATACAGACTTTTATTTTATTAAAAATCTCCAAGATTATCACATAAAGATCGGAGCTACTTAAAATATAAGTTGCATAACGTATGGCTACACTCTGACGATGAAATGTGCAATTGTGCTGGTGTGAGCATTAAGTGAGACGCTGGCTGGATTATCCCTGCCCCACTGGACATTTCTTACCATGAAACGTTGATCTGTGGATGGGAAGCAAAAAGCCCTTTGTCATAAAACTCAATTTAAACAATTAAGCTTAGGCCTACTTTTACACTACTGTGACAGTGATGTTGAAACTGCACACCCATCCAGGATCTGGTTACCAACATTGTGTCAGATTGTACTTGTATCTTCTTCTTTTTTTATTTGTGTTTGCGAAATCAAGGCTGGCATTTTATTATCTGTGCTAAAGAGCTCCGGTGGAAAAGAGCACTGATGTCTAAATCTGGATTACTGACAGCTGTGTTTATTTAATATGTTGTGTTGAGACACGGCTGCAGAATCTGTATGACATCTTACAGAAGCCTGAAAATGTGCTTTTAACGCATCAATTTAGACAGAATACTGCCACTTTTTCGTCTTTCTTCGAACTAACCAGGAGCAGAGGATTTTTGTGCCTCAAAGCTTCAATTTACGCCAATTAGGGACTGTCTTTGTAGCATCTTACCCTCTGCATCAGAGGGATTAGAGGGTTAAAAGTCAGGTGGTGAGGCGAGGAGGCCTGGGGAAGGGAGGAGAGGAGGGATATCAGGAGGTGGAGGTAGGAGTCGAGGACGAGTGGGGCACTCACACAGCAGGCAGAGAGAAGGGAGTTGACAGGGCAGAAAGTTGGAACAAGTGTGTGAAAATGTGTGTGTTTGTTTTTCTCAGGGCCATTTGAAAGTGAGGGCTCACTGCAATTAGGAAGGAGTGTGTTTGAGTGAGAATTCAAGAAGTACAAATTCCTCCTCGGTCAGTTTCTGTGCGTGCCCCCTCCTCAGGTGCTGCTGGGTGGAGGGGACATTTCCTGGTTGAAAAACCAAGAGCTGGGGCAGTTCTCTTGTAGAGGCGTCTTAAATAAAACCCCCAGCATCAAAGGCCTCAGCCTCACACATCAATGCTGACCCAGCAGTATGTAGAGGCGAACCTCAAACCCGTACGCCTGCCAAGCTAAATTGAAGAAGAGCTTGCCGATGCAGCCAAATGATGCATTCAGAAAAACCACTTCAAAACCTTGCATAAATACATAGACACACGCACACACAGACACACACACACACATGAAGCCATCTGAAGGCTTTGGAGAGCCCCAGCTTGAGTTCAAACCCCAGATAACTGCTGTCTTCCGTGTCTACAGACACACACGCTCGCTGTCATCAGGTTTTTACCAGCTCCTAAAGCAGATGACCGTCTGAATCCAAAGAAACTCTCAAGCTTTACATTAGCTGAAAATCTTAATTTTTTTTTTAACCTTCTCACTCCAGTTGGAAAATCTGCTGAAAGCCAAAAATCCCCCGAATTCCTTAACCAGCTCCAGTGAAGTATTTGGGGAGAGAAGCAGGGTGAGAGACAAATGGAGAATGAGAGAGAGAGAGAGAGAGAGGGAGAGAAAGAGAGGATGAGAGGGAGGATGTTCGTCCCAGAAAGCCACCACAAATTGCTGCATTTCAGTGGGCCTGTAAAAAAAAGAGAAACGGCTCTTAATCTAAGGTTGTAATTACCTCTGGCCAGCACTGTAATTAGGAAATGAGCCTTGAACCAGATCATACTGGGCAAGAGCAAAGCAAGGGCATACACATACACACACACTCTCACACACACACAAATAAATCTACTATGTTTGACCAAAACCAGAAGTAGTGGAGACAAATCTGACTTTGAGAGGAAGGTCAAATATTAAACCACTGAGACGAACATTAACTCTTTACACTTTACCAAATATGGATTAAATGATAAGACGGCAGAGTAAATTTGTGAGGTGTGTGTACCTGTGCGGCATCGGGCCACCCAGCATCCCAGAATTTGCACGTCATGAAAGCTATGATAATCACACACACTCTGGTGTCGTCACGTCGTACATACAAGCCGACACGTACATGCAGAGCTTCTCTCTTGCGCTCCATAAGTTGATGTTGGAGCTCTTTTGCTTAATGTCTATGTCCGTCGCAGCCAGGGACACAAATAGTGTTTTTATCTGGTGCTGTCCGCACAGTTAAAGAGCGCCAGGCAGCAGCGGAGAGGAAATCTGTGCATGTATACGTGCAAACGCCTGCATGTGTATGTTCAAGTGCCACGGGGTATCAGGGCAAATCTAAATCACTCAATGCTGCAAGCAACAGCCAAGCAGTTGTGACAAGTCACAAGTCACAGCTTGTCACTGGTGTACAAATCAAAATACAAGAATCCGAGGGTAAATACACACCAAGCAAGGTAGCACACCTACAGCAAAGCATGAAGCTTCTGTCTGTTTATCCCGCCCGTCCTCTGCATGGTTTAAGGTTGGGCCTTATGAGCTGTAATTGGAACAAATTGTTTTCAGCTCTTGATGATGCCACTACAAAGTGATTCTTACATTAATAGCAGACTGCTCAACTTTGTTCTGCTTTGAGTAGAGATAAAACCAGATGGGGA
Organism: Ctenochaetus hawaiiensis; assembly: GCA_029783645.1. Taxonomy (NCBI): domain Eukaryota; kingdom Metazoa; phylum Chordata; class Actinopteri; order Acanthuriformes; family Acanthuridae; genus Ctenochaetus; species Ctenochaetus hawaiiensis. Next base: position 10,574,979 of record JAPZDY010000009.1, on the reverse strand, counting down.
AGGAGAAAGGGAGCGACACGAAGGGAGAAAAGGAGGAACTGAGAAGGCAGAGGGTGAGGCGATATTTATGTTTAACAGATCAAAACAGAGGAAGAAAGATAATTATAGTGGACAGAAAGCCTAAAATATATCAGTCCTCGAAAAAAGGGAGCAAGGGAATGACAAACATAGCTTCTTCAAAGGAGAATAAATATATATGAAAACCAATAATGGTGACAAGGGACAAAATAAGAGGGACTGACAGGTTAAAAGATACTACCAATGAATTGTCATTGTGCATTTTGTGCAAATTAAAGACCAAATGTCTCATGGGAAAATGTGAGAGGGGCAGCTTGAGCTACTGAGGAACACCAAGGCATAAATGTTGTTGTCAACAGTTTCGTCTTTTGTAAGAAAGTGCTACAGTCATTCACAGAGTTTTGTGGTAACGATGATTTGCATCTATTTTGGGTGTTGAATGGCTCTTTGAAAGCTAAATATTTACAGTGCAGTCAAGGGATTTTCTGAGAGGGAGACACAGTGACCTCTGGAAACTGACCGCGGCGGGTTAGGACACAAGAGTCCCCCCTGCTTAGTAGTAACAAACACAAGACGGACAGTGTCGTTCACTAGCAAGCATGAATCATTGTGTTTACCTGTACAAGTCATTGAAATAAATGCAAATAACACCAAAACATACAGTGAGCTCACACACGCGCGCGCACACACACACACACACACACACACATAAAACATTCACAGATGCCTTTTTGCAGCAGTGCAAAACACTCCCACACACAAATAAACACACTGATGCAGAGTGCAGCAGGTTAGCAGGCCAAACCGAGCCCTTGACTGTAACAGCTTATTTTCAGACACAAACACTGCTTAGAGACTTATTGAGGAAGTGAGCTTGTGCTGCAAAGTGACGCAGTGATGGTGTATACAAAGACAAGAGAGGTTTCAGGTGTTACACAATCAGGTAAAGCATGTGATTTGCTCCTCAGTCTGTTTTTCACCTCCTCGGACTGACTCAGACCTTTGGTATATTAAATATATGGCTTGTAAACATTGCATAGTGGAAACCTACTGGAGGAGTAAGTCTGTATGATCAGGTGTGTAGTGGACTATGCTGTTCAAATAGGAAAGGAAAAGAAAGAAATACTGTGAACATCCAAGCTAATTATCTCCCAGAATGTTTTATGCCCCTGCCCTATTTCAGTAAAATGAAAAAGAAAAAAGTCTGCTATAATGAAGAAATGTAGGAGCTGTTTTTGGCTTAACATCTCTCAAAAATAAAACATCTATCAAGTGGTCATTTTTTTGTGTGTGTGGGTTTTCCTAAAACTGGCTCATATTTATGATCCTATAACCACGCTCAAAAATAACACTCGATGCTAATACTGTATTTACACAAAGCAGCAAATGCATGAAGGCACGCAAAAATCATCCCGCAGTCAAGAATTATGAGAGGCTAATTGTTAAAAACACACAAAATGTGGTTAATCTGGGCCGTCAGTTAAAATCAAAGCCATTCTTGGCTTTAAAAAAATTGAGGGCCACTGCCCTAGAGTCTGATCAAAACACTAACTGAGGAAAAGAACTGGAAATAAGTGAAGTTAAAACTGTAAACTTGTTTATAAATTTTTGTAAATAGCTCTATACTATCAAATGTTTAGGTAAAGGCAGTTCATATCACTTTTAAATAAGCGATCTTTGTTGCTCTCCAGAGGCAACACCTCATCTAACAGCTTGAAAGGGTGAAACTCATTTAATCTCAAAGATCATACCAGAAACTGTGCTGTAATCATGGTAAGGCATATACAGGTAGAAAAAAGCTTAAGTCAATGCTCCATTTAGACACACACACACACACACACACACACACACACACACACACACACACACACACACGCATAGACACTCTCGGGCCTCGGCTGATGAGCTGATACCACAGGACGAGGAGCTGACAGAGTGGAGAGTGGTCGGCCTGCATTCTTCCTCTCTGCGCTCTGTCATTCTCCGGTGCTGCCACACGGCCTGCCAGCACTCAGCACGCTCCTGCACACAGCTGGAATCCAACCAATTAATGACCAAAAACACTTCCTGCTTTGCTTGCATGCTGTTAACAACGTGTGACAAAAACATTGCGACACATTTGGCTGATAGGTACAACTGTTTTTTTAATTCCAGGTAAAGAAGATCTGCAACCAAGAAAAGTGGAGCGAGGGTAGAGGAGCAGGCTTCTTCACTGGGTGAGTTGGGCGTGAAATTAAACTGCCAGTTTGATAAGTCATCTGTCTCATTTTAATTTAAGATATTGCA
>JAPZDY010000009.1:10504679-10572652 GCA_029783645.1 Ctenochaetus hawaiiensis | reverse complement strand
GATATTGCAATTTACTATAATACAAACACACTGTTAAAAGCAATCGCTTCTTTATATCACCTTACAAAAAACAGGCCGATGCTTATTATAAGAATGATTACATCAGCAATGTTGTATTTTTTGACAAGCGTCATAATAATACACTCCTTTGAATATTTTAATCCAGAAACCCAGACCACACGCTGTTGGCGGTCCTTATTGTGTTAACCGTAGCACCCTGCTTCCTCAATAGGGTCCTTTCACACAACTCTGAGCCTCTTAACAAGACTGGCAGGAGAACAAGAGCGGCTCTCTTAACACACACACTGCGTTTAATACATACAGTGGGGCTGTGTGGGGTTACAGACAGGGGGGAAAGGAAAAGAGAGAATGAATGAAGTTATGGAGTTTACTGGGCCTGTCTGGCTGCTGATGTTACGCAGTTGTGGCAGAAATGGTTTTTGATGTGAACTTCTTGGTATGTGTGGTCTTTTAAATAGCTACAGTTTGTGTATTGCTCATGGTTATAAAAACATGTTGACTTTTTTTTTTTTTTAGAAAGAAACATTTATATTTAATCAAATTTTATGCCACAACATATCTCAAAGGAAAGGAAAGGCCCTGGTGATTTTTCTAATTTTTCCTTCTTGTCACTAATGAACTGATCCTCTTTCATATCCTATTAGTAGGATGAACAAAGGCTCTGAAGTTTTTTTTTTGAGTGATTTCCAGATACAGTGTGCCGTTGCAGCAAATAAACACATGCACCAAATGTATGGAAATCCCAGGCTTAAAATAGTCTCAAAAATGCACTATGTACGCTGCTTTTTGGCATCATTTTTCTAAATATTAGCCTTTTATACATAAAACTTTATTCTTCAACAGCTTCTAAAATTTCACTGCATCATTGGTGCAAACTGCCCCTCTGATTCTTGCCCCCTCACCCTTTGCCCTCCCTCATTCTTGTGTGGAGCCAGCGGTCAATGAGCTGTGACAGGGACCCGTGGGGACTTGTAAAGACGCACACATACACAGGACAAGGCCACTGCCTCGGGCCTCTGGACGCACACCGCTACTCTCGCTAATTGCCTAACAGCTCCTCCACCTTTATACGAGCAGCCCGGTCCTCCTTGAGGCAAAGCAAGAGAAAAAGAGAGAGTGGAGGCAGTGCAGAGTTTGTCTTCTGGGGTTGACTTGCGGTAGTAACACAAAAAAATTCCTCAGGTTGTAGAATTTGTGCATGCCTGCTGCTGCTGTAAATCATTTGCTATGCAGGAAATGATTCAGTGTCAACTAACATGCTGTCTTTGTTTCTGCTTTAATCCTAATGTTTAAATATCGTAAGTTTGTGCACACCATGAGAAATTACAGCACAGTCTGATATCCTGTGTGTGAAAGTTATATCTGCCTTTTTCCTGAGTGCTGACAAAGCATCTGTAACACACCTAATCAACAGTATTTGAATATATAAGAAAAATGAGTGTGTGCTTGTGTAGACGCTCTGAATAGAAGCCAAATGTCTGGCCGTTTGTCATCTGCATTTCTCATTAATGCAGCCTGTAGCTGCGTGTGTGAAACATCTAGACAGAAAGGTGGGGGACGTTAACACAACCACCGCCAGTCTGTACGTTGCTCATTAACGCTCTGACACCAGTCAGTTAATAATGTTAATGTTTCTACCTAAAAGCAAACAAGGAAGAACTAACAAGGGCGCTCCATGATAACTGAATGCTCTCACACTACAACAAACAGACACATAATAACTCACTGACACACACACACACACACACAGGCAGATCACACACATGTGAGCAAACACACAGGTATGCACTGTTCTGTGTCTTATAAGTCAGCTCAGGAATCTACTGTACTCACTTAATGACGCGTATGAGCGGATGTGAGAGCAAACAAACTGTTCTTTATTTAGACAAATCGCAATAATTGGCCCCCCCGCGGCAGTTTGTCAGGTTGTCTCTGTACAGTAAAGTGTGACTAACCAATAGAAATACAGCCACAGATCCTGTACACTGAAGGATTCTTACTTCTTCAAAGCCACACACAGGGATCACCTTTCTAACAGGGTTTAAGAAGACTTTAGTGTAAAGGCCACTTTAAACAACGACATACCAGTGGTTTGCATGTTTTATTCCATTTAGTGCAAATCACATATACTTAAAGTCACGGATAATTAGTCTCCAAACCATGAAATTTGAATGTTTTTCACCATTTTAGACATCCACTAGTTTAATGTCATTTCCATACAACATGAAAATCTACTAAAAGGCTACTGCTTGAATTGTAAACATCAAGTCTGTATTGATTTAAGTCTGGGTTAAGATATTGCTGCAAAGTATTACATTGCAGTATTTTCAAATCAAACTGAACCTGATCTGCATGACCTTTACAGTAAGAATGGGGAAAATGTTAACCCAAGTGCGTTAAGTTTGACGGTTTACACAACTCAAGCGAGTCGGACAAGTCTGCTACATTTTCATACTGTGTAGACGTGAATAGTAAGCAAAAGCTATTTGCAACAGTAAAGAAAATGTCCTGCAGCTAAAACTTCAGGAAAAAAAGCAGTGATGCTGTCCTTTAAAAAAAAAAAGCACCATGTAGAGTAAACAGACACAACAGGCTTGGGGTGAAGTTTTACGGGATCGTTGCTTTCAGCAGATTTACGCAATCTGTTGTGTGTACTGGCAACCTTAAGGGAAAATGAGGTTACAGCGGGCACGCTTGTTTATTCCTGCGCTCCTGTCATCACCACCACCACCACCACTACCCCCCTCCCTGCTGTCTCGTCTTGCTTGTGCTGGATATGAGGAACTGCCTGGCTGTGTGAGCACCTGCTGCAGGCAAATTGCAGAGTCGAGGGTCAGACTTGATGTCTTAATAGACTGTTGCTGACTGATGTCTTCACACTCGCGAAGATAAGATTTTAGGCTTCACCTGTTTAATCAGTGGAGTACGCGGGTCGATGTGCTAATCAAAGGAAGGATTCAAGACTTATCATGGGATTCTGTCATTTATCTGAGAATTAAATTCAATTTAATGGGACAAAGTAAATAATGGTTCTCCAGCAAAGGAAAGAAGAGAGGTGGGAGTTTCAGTCGACGTGTGTGTCTGAATAACTTAAAAAGTTCTTGGTGATAGAAATACTGTAACAGAAAAGTCAAAAATAATGTTAAAGGGGTAACTACAGGGCACCTGAGGCCATGAAGGTGAGGCATGTCAGTGTGTGAGGTAGGGGAACGCTGGCAGCAGTTTCACAATAAGTTCCTTCGTGACAAACAAACCAACACCAGTGATCTCATTTATCATGTTCCTTATGTGGCACATGTCTGGAGAGTTTTGCTTTTGTTTTTTAATCAGAGGGAAAAAAAAAACCCTGCAGGGCAGAATGACTAGAAAAATCACAAACGGTCTTTCAGAAAAACAGTGTGTGGTTTGGGGGCCTGAAAAACAGGTAGCACTGCATGGTGCCTGCTGTTTAAGGAAGATTTGGATTGAGAAGCAAATAAATAAAGTTCCATTTAATATAGATTTCTCTGTATAATTATAAAACTACTTACATAATCCCATTGACAGTTGAACAGAGACATGACTTAATCTCAATTTCAAACCATATTCAAGCCATGACAACATGGACTACCGAACTTGTCATGAGTAACAGTGAAAAACAAGCAATAAATCACTCATCTTATAATTAACTGATCAAATAAATCAATGGCTTCCTTCTCCTCTTCCTGACATAGCTGTCATCTTTCACATTTAAATGTCATGGGCGTCGCACAAAAAAGAGCCGCTAAGTAATATGCAAATATGAATGTTTTTCTCAGCTTGGTGACACATGGCTGAACTTAAAAAGAGTGAAATGTTAGTGTGCATCCTAAGCTGCAACCCCTGAAAAAGTTGGGATGCTGAATGAAACGTAAATAAAACAAAGTGTACTGCTTTGGTAATTTTTTTTTTTTTGACATATACTCTTTTGATAACAGTACAAAAACAATACATTTGATGTTTTACGCCACCGGGTTTTATCATTTTTTGTAAAAATATGTTCATTTTGAATTTGATGCCACACAACATGCTTTAAACAAGTTGTGACAGGGGCAACAAATGACTGGGGAAGTTGTGAAATGCTCCAAAAACACCTGTTTGGAACATTCCACAGGTAAACAGGTTTACTGGTAACAGGTGATTGTATCCTTATCAGGTATGAAAGGGGGAAGCTCAAAGGCTCAGTTGTTCACAAGCAAAAAATGGAGAAGTTCATCACTTTGTTAAACATATGTTTGTTTTAAGGATATTACAACATGGGCTCAGGAACACTTCATGAAACTTTTGTTGGTAAACACAGCTTGTTTGTCTGCATTCTTTGTTTATTCACGTTGTCCCGACTCTCTGGAAATGGGGTTGTAGTTCAACTGAAAAGCTGTTGTGTGCTAATGAGGTGCCAGTATGCATGCATCTTTTTCTAAGTTTACAAGTTTCTAAACTGCATTTTTAACAGGTAAACAAGTTGTTGTCACCTGTCAGCACTGGAACTGCTGCACTTTTCTTTTACCCTTTTCATGACTTTAGCCTTGAGCTGTCACAAAGTCTCCAGTATTATGAACTCTTTGACAGCTTCACAGTTGCCACAAGGGCCTGCAGGGCTGTTGTGGTGGATGGAAGAGACGTGTCTCCATTGGATTCCAGTCATACCCTTGATAGCTACAAGAGCAAACCTGAGAGAAAGAATGGGGACGGAAGGGTGACGAGGCGAAGATGTTAGAAATTTTTGTGCGATGTGTCAAACCAGAGCGGTATTTGTCCACTGTTCTGCTGAACAGTGTGTCTTTAGGCATAGCTGCATGTGTGCAAGTGTAACGTCAGAGCTTTTACAGAAATGCAGTCGAACTACAGTCACTAAGTAGCTACAGCAGGTGGAAAGATGATCCGGATGTACGGACAGGGGAGCAGGCATAAAGACGGATAAGTTGCGTCCGTTTCCTCTGTGAGCGCGTGTGACACTGTTTGTCTAACAAGGAGAGTCGGCCTGCCAGTCAGCGTGCCTGCCTGCAGCTGACTCATACACACCCTCTGATTTAATTACGATCTAATTTGGACTCTTACACAATGCTGTTGCAACAAAAGATAAAATTAAAAAACCGCTTTCAACATCCAGTGCAGTCCCACTTTTGATGTTTTATATAAATAGAGTCAGAATGATAGATAAAGCCAGTCAGTAATCTGGATCTCTATCAGCAGTTTTCTGAACTTTATAGTGTTTTTTTTTTGTCATTTAAGCTGATTCTAGCAGGGTTGGTAAATAAACAGTAAGTCCTGACAATGAGAGAAAGACTCCAGGTCAGGTGACAAAGTAGCACTGCAGTCATGTTGGAGTTGGAATGAATGTCAAGGGGTAGGCAGAGTGTTGGAGTGTGCACATTACATGGGGCTTGTGACTGATTGATAAAACTGGTCCATCCAGCCGCCAGTAACCGCGAGCACATATGCAGCACAAACATTTTCCTGTCCCCACTCAAAGCCAGGTTCTTTCAGGCATTTTACAAGGAGTCTTGTTTATATGCTGCCTATGACCAATTTCACATTGCATGTCTTTATCAAGTGAATGAGCTCTGGACAGCACTGCTCCTAAGATCAGTGGGCGAGACAGTACAATAAAGTTTTGATTCTGGAAAGGGGCATGAATAGTCATGCACAGGATATGAAGCTACAAGCCAAGAATTGGAAAAAGTCCAGTTTTGTGACACTAGGGTGTTGTATTTCTGTTTCCTGGTGTAGTAGTCCTTTTGGACTCATCCAACTGTAACTACTGTGGTTGAGTGGTTTGCTGCTATGTTTAAGAGTAAATAGAAGATAACCAGAGAAAAAAAAGCAACAGAGGGAGTAAGAGGCAGAGAGTAAGTAAGGCAGAGAGGTGCTGTTTGCGTCTGTACGCCACTCAGCTGTGACTGATTCGAGCCAGGTCAAAGACAGTCTTGGCAGATTAGTGGGGTCGTACTGTTTGGGTCACCGTCAGGCTGAGCAGCATATGAGAGGCTGCTTGGATACTTAACTCACTTTTAAGACTTAAAAAATGTTGTAGGTGAAAACATAATGAAGAAACGAGAGAACAAATGAAAACTCAGGTTTTCAGGAGTGCAATGAAATCCTTTCACGTTTGTGTAATATTAAATTCTGTGGTGAAATTTTTCAGACAGCTCATTTGTGTGCCTTCCAAAGAAATGTGACTGCAACCTCAATGGCTATCTGTCCAGAGAGGTCACAGGGCAGGGTGCACTGATAAAAGTGTTGAGACATCGCTCGGCAGTCAAAACAAGAGGACACTGTGTGTAAACTGAGAAGGAAAGAGGAGAAAAGAAGGGAGAGTCCACCTCAGCAAGTGCGTCCTGTGTCTCCCCCTGTGTGTCTCTTTATAAAAACAAAATCGAGTCTAGCATCTACAGCACCATCCGTCATATCCTTCAGCAATAAAACAAAAGGAAATGGTCCACATTTCCTTTTGGAACTCATAGCGCCTGACCTCTATCCTCTAAAGCTCAGAGGAGGCAGAGCTAGACTGCAGACATGCTGTTGCAGAGTCCCAGTTCTGGTCTAGTTTGGCTGCCCGGCCGCCCACCTCCGCCTGCTTCCGTCCCCCTCCCAACTCTTGCCTGCTCTCTTTTCTGAGGCAGGAGTGTACAGCCGGCTGAGGATGGAGGTTTGGCGTAGGTCGCATCATTTACTCAGACACACTTCAGAGGTTTTGGGTTTCATGTTGCCCTGCAGGAGCAGAGAAAGCACCTGTTGTGGAGACGAGGACCAGCCAGCTTCATGTGTACCTGTGTGTGTGTGATTGTAACTGGAGCTGGGTGTGTGCCCATGTCAAACAGCGCCTGTTATCTGCGTCGTCTGCGCCGCAGTTACAACAGAGGACACAGAATACTGAGCAGCAGTTGAAACACTAATCTAGAGCCTGACCTCTGACCTTAAGGAGTCGCTCTCTGCCTCACTGCTTTAAGGGCTTTGTTGTCTTTTGGACTGATGCTATCTGAGGTGACTGTTAAGCTTTAGGTTTTTTTCTCCTCTTTTTCATTCTCTCTCCGATCTCAAATGCAAACACTGTATTGCCCCACGTCCTTTCTATAGTGCAGCAAATATACACAGTTTGTGTGACTTTCACTATTGCACTACCCTTCCATTCACCTCTGGACTGTATATTATGCTCTTTTTAAGTCCTCCAGCTGTTGGCCCTGATGGTAATGCTTCACACTGTCCTTATAAACAGGCCTGTCTAAACCCATAAATCCTGAGATGAAAAGGCCTTTCACGCTAGTAATATTGTGCAATGCAACTCAATTTAGATGCGTATGGTGTTGGGAGCAAAAGGATAGAATGAAAAATGATAAGAAGTCTCGGTCAAGGAAGCAGCCCGACAGGAACCTGCCTGTGGGTTAAGTGGCTGTTTGTGTTAATTAAAGCAACAACTCTAAGAAATCAATCACTGCTGGCAGAGCTGATACACTGATGAATGTGCCTGTTGTAAAGTTGTTTTTTTTTTTACTTGTGGTCAGGCTGAAATCAGTTGGAAGGTGTTGTTTGTGTAGACACCATAAAACTACTACAGCCTGTAATCCCCCTTTCATACCACAACAAAGCATAGTAATAACATTGTGGTTTCAAGATGAGCTTTACCAGCGACAGACAGAGCAACACTATCATCCTTCTTTCGTGCCACAAGTCCTTCTCGTTGTGTTCTTCCTGCTTGATTGACCTTGATGCAAATGCAGTGTTACGGCAGTGCAGCGTATTTTGGAATGTGGTCTCTTAATCTAGCAAGGCAACCACTGGCTTGACGTGTGTCTTTTGTAGCTAAGCCCTTGATCTTCAGACATCTAATCTGTTGTTTAGCAAATTTGAGCAGTTAGACAGATGCAGTTAACCTCGATAGTACAAAGTTAAAAAAGAAAACAGTTATTAGCTTTTGATTTTTTTTCTTTTGTATAAAAAATAAGTGTTAAGAATTACATATGGCTTTGTGAAAATACGTATTTTAGAACTTTAAGAAAGTAAATGTGCCTTCTTAATATGCTTTGGAGACCCCTGATCATCCCAAAAGCCCCTAAATGGTAAACCTTGGAAGAGGAATAACAGTAAAGAGTTGCACTCTAACTCCTCATGATTCATATATAATCTGATTGATTATTTAATATACTCTGTTTAACAGAAACAAACCAGCACTTAAGTACCACATAAGAGCTCATGGGATGAACAATAAAATACTTTGATGCATCGCACTCATACCAGCGGAGTCATTAACATTCATTAACATAGCTGACATTTTGAAGTCATAGTTGTGCCGGCGTGTGTCTGTCTGCACAAACATGCTCTTTCCTCTTTTGCTACTTTACAAGTAATCTTTTGAACCTCGGATATTCTACACAGATTCCCTCTCAACCCCTTTGTCATTTTGACGGATAACTCCACTGGATTGTGGATAACAGGGTCCAGCTGAGGTCAGGGCTGACAGTAAAGAGGGATGGGAATTGGGAGTGTGTTTTGAGGAGTGGTCCTTTGTTTTCCCATAAGCTTGGGGATGGAAAATGGGTAGAAATATAGCAGAAAGAAGACAGGGGAAGATGGTGGTGTCAGGGGGCTCACCTGAGCCTTCATCACTAACATTTTTCTGGATGCCTAAGTTATCATTTACAACCAATGAGAATTCACATCCCCCTGCTACTGCAGTAAATCTACATGAGGAGCAGCTATAGTAGTATATTTTAGTGGTGCACTGCAGAGAACTGACCTACAACACTGTAGATCATACTCTAATGCACATAACACCATCACTGTTCCTTTAATAGATAGATACTGAAGAAAAAAATGCTCTTCAGTGGGAGTACGCTCTCTGTAGTAAACAGCCTTATCCCCTTACTGTGACTTGGCGGCCTGCTGCATTAAACAAGTGCACAGTAACGTTGGACTCGTCTACACACCGCAATTTTCTGCCCTCTCTTGTACCCTTCGCTGCCCCTCAGTGTTGGCCTTCAGCTCTGAAGATAAGGGCTCTTGACGCTTGGCCTGCCGGGATTTAATTGCCGAAGCCCACTTCACCCTCCCAAAGCCAGGTCTTATCCACCTTTCCACCCCAGTGCCTGCTGACAGAAACCTGCTTTTGTCTCCGCTGTTCCTCTGCTTGTTTTTTCTTTCCTTCTCCATTTTGAAAAGAGAGAAAAGGCAGGAGTGAAAAATGCTTCTCTCGCTTTTGCCTCTTCATTTTTATTCTCAAGGGGTATGCTTTTTTTCTTATATTTTTTCTCACATTTTTCTTATATTGCATTTGGTCCTTGCTGTTTCTGGCGCTTGGGTGATTCCACATATTCAACAGCCAACACATTTTATTCAAATACAACCCACAAACCTAAACTCAAGCATTAAGATGACACAGATGTAAGAACACTCGTTATATAACCAATCTGGACAAAAAAGATGTTTGAACTTCCATTTATACAAACAGCACCATCATTCATCCAATCAATGGTCTGTTTATAAACCCAGAAAGACTCCCTGTTAATCTTTAAATGCCAAGCCAATGAAATAGACAAGCTTACTTTTTCAAACTCAGCTGCTGCCTGTCTCAGGAATGTCTCAACAAGCGCGCAGGGGAGAGAAAAGGAAATTACAACTCAAGAGAGAGGAGGAAGGCCGGAGGGGAGGGGGCATTCCTCATTGTTCTGGACAACAAGCCTGTCTTTCTACTGTTTCTCTCTGGGCCCTCCACCTGGATTCACTTCAAAATACTTAATTTAAAGCCACACAGCCAGGAGTCACCCAGCTCCATGGTATACTGAGCATCCATCCTGCAATGTCGCCAGAGCTTCGTCTTTTCCTGTCCTGCTGATAAGGCCTGAAAAAGAAACTTGTGTCTAAAATAAGAAAGAAAGCAAGAGAATATAACGTAAGAAGCTTGTATTTATCTGTGATCTGGCAGTTTTCACTGACTGAACCCCTCTCCTCATCCACCTCCACTATAGTTTCTCCTCCTCCACTGGGTTATCAGATGTGGCTGGCCCAGTTTGGAATGAGGCACAGTCAAATAAACATTCTGCCCCAGGGAGCGACGGTAGAATCTCCACGTTGAGTTTCTTAGAAAAATATTCTCAGTTTATCTGCATAGCTCGCTCTCCTGTCATGGCTGCCTTGATGTTGTGTGCTCTGGCACTCGACCATTATACCCGTCTCTGGCTCTGATATGAAGTACCAAAGTTTCTCCATCTCCGGAAGGAATGAAATCAAATTTTTGGACAGCTTCAGACACGTGATACTTTTTCTCAGACAAACAGTAAAGTGCATGCAGTGTTTGTTCTGAACTAGCCCCCTTTAACACAAAGTATGACTGTGTACACCCTCTCTGGCTCACACACACACACATACACAAGCCGTATCCTGCTCTGAAACAGAAATGCGGCACCATCTGCATACGTTCCAGCTGTTGCTTGATTCTGTCTATCTCCTTCATGTCCTGTTTATCGTCTTAAATCCCTCTGTTTTTGCTTGTTCTGTATGCAGACACACATGCACGCACACACACACGCACAGAGCACAGCAGCCACTCTTTCTTTCTTTTCCCTCTTCCATCTGCACCTGCATCAAGTTTGAACCCTGTAATGAAACCAGCCTTTTCCTCTGTTACTATTTTAAAAAGTTCTTTCCATCATATGAACTCAAGACTCCAATTATTATTGATTAGTATGATTAAAACTTTATTTTCAAATAAAAATATTCTTACCTTGTACTTCTCCCGAGACATGACCCAAAATTCATTACAACTCCGTGCATGTATTTACTCACCTGTTAAAGTGAGTTTCCGCAGGCACTGTGTGTGAATTATGGGATAACTGCAACCCTTCACCTCTGCTGCCCATTCAGCTGGAGCCAACAGCAAACATCAGATGTTATCCGTTACTTTCTGGGCAAGATTTTCCATGAATAATTACTGTACGAAGTGGGTCCAACTTTTCTGCTTGGCTGCAAAATTTTAGGTAGTTTTTCTGGGCTGTTAGCAAGTGCTGACTCTGTAAACTAGTTAGCTGCTTTGTTCAGTCAATCCTTATTGTCTGAACAGAGTCATTTAATTTGCGCCTGGCTTCACAGAGTAACATTTCTGCCATGTCTGACAGAGTTTTCTGAGTAATAAGAATAACCCATTGCCGGTGGGGTTAAAGCGAATGCCATGATTGCTATTAGTTTATATGAAGGGTGATTGATGAAGCTGTGGCCCAGGGCGAATGGAGATGAGTTCCTTAGTTCTCTCTACGTGCACGTATGGTTCAGCTCTTACACTGATTTTGCATAAAGTTGCTAGTTAATTGCTCTGTTTTATTTCTGTTTCTGGTAATTAAAAAAGTAAGCACCTTCTAAGAAAATGTGCATATGCCTTTGTGCACTCATCTGCTACCTCCATCTCAAGGGCTCACCCAAGGGTGTCCCCTCTTATAGCATGTTAAAAAAAGCAGGAAGCTAAATTCAAATTTTAAACTTTCTGCATAATCACTCAAAGAGTTGAACTGCACGTGCATGTAACGAGAGCTGAATAACTCATTCCCTTCTTTCTTAGGCCAAGACCTTATCAATCACCCCTCGTACACTTGAGAAGGAAAAAGAGGAGATCAGAGAATCTTTCCAAGAAGAAGTGGAAAAAAAAGTATGCTGAAAGAAAAGGAAAATAAATGCCATAGCTGTGATCTGATGAGATGATACTGGACCTTCCTCTGCCTCTTTATTGAATTCCTCAAAACCCTTGATCTCCTCTCCAAGTTCTGACATTTGAAGCAGTGATTGTTTTGTAAAGAATATGTTTTTATATTAAACAGACAGAGTGAAAGGAAAAAAAAGTAAATGTATGAGAAATTGTTTAAGTTGGCAGCAGCTCTGATGCTACTGTAACATGCACTTGGTTTAAGTAAATTTTGGTGGCATTGACACCTTTGAGTAAATCAAACAAAACTACATTAACCGTTGCTCATTATATTCTCTGTGTATTTTGGAGCAAGGGTTAACCAGGAAGATGAAAATGTTCAACAAATCTTAAAAAAAATATTAACATTTATCTCCCAACATGTATGACCATTGACCACAACACACTCTGATCCTGGTATTATCATAAAAGATCTGTGAATAGAAACTGTTCTTTTATGGGCTGTTTTAATGGCTGTATATGTAATAGATGATATTTAGTGTTGTTTACAGGAAAAATATATTTACAGGGTAACTTCAGATCAAAAGATTACTTCCAGGAGAGAGAACTAAATCAGAAAAATCAAACTTCAACAACAATTTCTTTGACATTTCTGAAAAAATTGGGTCACAATCCTGGGTAAACAGTGAGAGAACATAATGTTCTCTATGTATGTGTGCGTGCTTCATCTGTCTTAAACTGAAAGTCACACATACTTGGCTTCCTATTCAGGTATTTGTGCAGTGCAGACGTAAACAACTGCACCATTTAAGGCCCTAAAAAAAGCTCCCTCTGGCATTCAAGTCAACCAACATACAGCACTTGCTAGTGTCATTAATCATGATGTTTAGAAGATACCCAATATCCTCATCCCAAATCAATAAAATTAAATTATGAGATTCGTGGCAAGACAAATGATGACATGACAAAAGTAATAGAATACGAGGAATTGTCAGTTTATTTTTGTAAATCAGGTCATGGTGCCTCTGGTTAAAGATTTGGGACAATAAAAGGCCTTTTGTATCAACTTCCTGATGAGAAAAAAATATAGGACAGAAAAACTGTCTAAGGAAGAGAAATGGTCAGCACATAGAGATGTTGCCTTGTCCCCCAAGGCCATCTCACTCAATGGCGAAGGATGATACACTGTCATGCTTATTCACAACCACTAGTTTCCTCGTTTTCTCTCATTTATCTCTCCTTTTCATCATCTGTTTCCTCTTTTTCAGACCTTTCAAGTACTGTGTTGATGCTCGACCAGAGTGTTTGTTTTGTAAGGCTTGGGCTTTGGTGAAGTGGGCTTAAATCCCAGCATGTTATCTTCCTGATGATCTTCTCTTTACTGTCTGCATATCAAATCCTTTTTACAGTTTTAGAGACAGTTGTCTGGCAAGTAGCACTGTCTGTCAAGCTGTGTAATGACAACATATGAAGTGTGTTATTTATATTACGTCCATAGTAAGGGAAGCAGCTCCGGTGATCAGCAAAACTATTCTCCAAGTTTAGAACGCCACAAAGTAAATCATCCGCAGATGTGTGGTCACATGCAACATGGCAGATATACAGCCACACAAAGTTGACATGGTATAGATATATAAAACTGGAGAAACCAGAGCAGTGTTTATGGTTAACCCTTCCAGTGGCATATGTGAAGCTTATTCCTGTTTCAGTTACTCTTGAAATGCTGAACAACCATTAAAGTCACTGTGTTTTTTTTAAACTTTAATATATCATTCAAGAAACAAAACAAGTTGGATTTTTTCATTGTCCTTGTATGTTTGACCTATGGAGTCTGTCTTAAACATAGAGATTAAACTGCGACCTCACTGTAACCACAGAGTGTGTGCTGAACAGTAAATAGCAGGGGCTAGAAACTTACAAGTGCCAACCCTTTTGTTTACCAACAATAACACACATTAATTATACATATATACTTCTATATAAAAAGATATATTTATGTAGATATAGAGATATATTTATACATATATACACGAGTGGATGTCCAAACACTACCACATTCACACATAGCCATCTGTAGGATCAAGTGTTTTTTTTTTCATAACGAAGTACTATCTATTGCACTGATAATCGCAGGGAGAAGATGGCTATCCTTTAGCTAGAGAAGTGTGGCAAGATGCCACTATGTCAACCTTTTTCCTGGCATATAGCAAAAAACATCTGAGGCGTGAAGTCATGACTAAAGCCCTATTGTTTGAGAAGCTTTGTCACAAGTCTGCCTTTGATCACTGGTTATGCATAGTTCAGCCTTTGATAGGAATTTCACTCTGTGAAACACATTAAAACCGGCACAGTGAATCAATAGCTGATCTGGAAACGAGACTATGTAAGGAGAAAATATGCTTTATAAAAGAAATTCAAGACTGTGCTGTATTTGTCACATGATTGTAGGTGCAATCGTTTGATGCCTCTAAATTTGAACATGGCCATTATAAGTGATAGAGGCCAGTGATATTATGCAGATAACAATTTATCAGCATTTACTCTATGTTTATCTAAATGATCATGTGGATCATTGACAATTTATTTTCTCGTTTTAGGCTGAGCATGGAGAGAGAAAGAGTCTACACCATGAAGGTCTTTCTCACTCCACTGATGCCCTTTCTGCTCTTCCTGATCCTTCCTGATGGCACCTTGTCCAGCGACTGCCCAAAAGATTGCTCCTGTTCCACACCAGAATCCATCTTTTGTTATCAGAGACGTTCCTCTATCATTCCCAAAGGAGTGCATCCATCCACAAAAAGCCTGTATGTCTTTTCCAATGGCATTGAAAGCTTGACAGCAGAGGACTTTGATGGTTTGGAGAACCTGGAAATGCTGGACCTGAGTCAAAATAAACTGACTGAACTTCCTGAAAGGGTGTTTAGACATTTGACCTCTTTAAGAAACTTGGACTTGTCATCTAACCAAATCGCCCACATTTCAGAAGAATGCTTCCAGGGTATGGCACTGCTTGAGCGCCTTTATTTGTATAGTAATCTTATCGAGACCATCCACCCTGCAGCTTTTAATGGCTTGGAGCACTTGCTGGAACTTAAACTGCAGGGCAATCAGTTGACATCCTTGCCCACTATATCAATGCCCCAACTTCTACTACTGGACCTTCGCTTTAATACTTTACCCACTTTGGGTCCTTCAGACCTTCAGACCCCAAATCTGGAATCCCTCAAATTAGGTGGTGTGGGGCTCACTAGCCTGAATAAGGAGCTCATAGGTAGTCTTAAAAATCTCCATGAACTAGACATCTCAGAAAACAAACTTGAGTCCTTTCCCTCTGTGCTGAAGGAGACCCAAGGACTGATTCACCTCAGCCTGGCTGGGAACCCAATGGGTCCTCTTAATGTTCAGGACCTTCAAAACCTTGGAGAGCTACAGGAGTTGGACATTAGTAGCCTCAGTCTGCAGGGTCTCCCAGAAGAGTTCTCCCAGCTTTTCCCACACCTCAGAAAGCTCACTGTAGCAGAGAACCCCTTCAACTGCCTCTGCACCTTAGCTTGGTTCCCAAAATGGCTGAGAGCCCAGAGCATCACCCTGGAAAGAACAGAAGAGACCCGCTGCCACTTCCCACCTATCAGTGCTGGAAAGGTATTGGAAAGACTGGAACACAGGGATTTTGGTTGTCCTACCACAACCACAGTCACCACTAGTACTGTTAAAACTACTACTACCCTGCCTGTTCCTGTCACTACCATCCCGAGCACGACTAAAGCTATTCCAGCCCCCAAGGCCAGTGACAACCCCTCAGACCGAGATGAAGACTACTTCCTGCCCCCTGTACCAGCATCACCCAGCAGCAGCAGCATGGATCCAGATGAGGAGAATCATTTCTGTCCATCCCACACCTGTCTGAATGGGGGTACTTGTCATTTAGACCAGCATGGTCAAGTAGAGTGTACCTGTCCACATGGCACATCAGGCATGTATTGTGAAGTTCAAAACCACCATCCACCCTCACCCCCTGAAGATGAAATTCCTATGGCAACTGTCTCTATAGATACACCAGACATCAGCTCACATCAAGCAACCGCAACCTCTATCCTGCTGGACCTCCATCGCTACATTGAACTGAGGCCTCACATCCCTGGAATTCGCTTAACCTACCGCAATCTTTCTGGGCCGGATCGCAGGCCGAACCAACTCAGCCTGCCAGCATCCTTCCCAGAGTACAGACTTCGAGGCTTGAAACCTAACTCTACCTACAGTGTGTGTGCCAGTCCATTAGGCGCCCCTAGTGGTATTGACAGTGTCTGCACTGAGGCCCAAACAGCCGCTGAAATTTTCAGGAGCTCTAATGCACAGTTTGATGATCAAAAGCTGACCAGTATGCTGGTGCCTGCAATGGCAATTTTGCTACTGCTAGTACTGATAGCAATCGCAGTGGGAGTGGTATGCTATCTTCGCAGGAAGAGGGCAAAGGGTCATCTTGACCTAGACTGTGAGCCCTCTCAGCTAGAGTTGGACGGTGTTAAGGCTGGATTGGACAATGGGGTGCTGCCTCAAAAACAGCCTCAACTAATGATCCCTGAACCTGCCGTTCAGAATGGCAACTTGGAATATGAAGTGTTGCTACTACAGGATCACTGTACATCAAATAACAATATGTCTTCACACAAGCCTTCCTACTTTTGACAACTCAAATCTAAAGGCGAATTTTGATTCTTTAGCTCTGTTTTCCACGCTGATGAAAATACAGAGGGCACACCTGCCTTTGTGAAAAAAAAGGAGGACACATTATCAGGCAGCCAACCAGCAAAAGAGAGACTGGTCATTAATTTAATTAAATGCCCTCTGGTTGTCTGAGAAGACATTAAACAAGTTGAAAAAACATTTGTTTGGACTTTAAAAAGAATTAAATGTGCCTCTACTCCATTTACATGCTGCATCCTGCTTTAATAGTACTTCCTCTTTCACATTGCTTGACTGGCAATCTATCAGCTGTGCTGGGACTGATTGTGAGATGTCACTGGCTGCAACCTGCGGTACCGGGACATAGTGACCTTGTGTCCACCTTTGTCTGTTCATGAAGGACAGTGCATTAAAATGGGATTGTGCTGCCTTTTCCAAGTCTAAACAGCCCAAGGAAAAAATATAAGCAATTACTTTTGCTGCATGTTGAAACTTCTCAGCACTATCCCAGAGGGATCAGTGCTTGCTGTGAATAAACTTTAAGACATCAAATGAAGTCATGCAGAGTAAATAGCTGATGCTTGTATTGCTTTATTTGGCTTCAGAACTCTTGTGGTTTTTGTATGTATATTTTTTATACCAGTTCTTATGTTAATTTTTTTTATTGTGCAACATTGTGACTGTTAACAGCCATCTATGCTCTCCACCCCCCACTTCTTGTGACTAACAGACAAAACAGCAGATTAAAATCTTTGAAGATTAAAACTCATTTGGTACCAGCAAAGTCAACCAAAGGGCTTTGCACCCAGAATGTCAGACAGGCTAAGTAGATGTGAGTCTGGGCAGACTCGAGACTAAATCCCCCTTCTCGATTCTGAAGCCCTCAGCCTGCTTTACCATAACAAAGGAAGAAGGTAAGCAGGATTAGAAAAGGTACAGAGGTAGGCAGTTGACTGTATTACTTCTTATATACTGCTGTTCTGACAATGTACCAAATAAGACTTTGCCAAAAATAACAGCAGGAAACTTACATGACTCTGTTACAGCACAACAGAAATTTACAGACTTAATTTATTATGTATATTCCCTTCAAGGGAAACTCTATCATATCCTTCAACCACAAGTCACTTACAACATCCTTTTGTCTTGGCTCAGAAAGTGGTTGTGTATTGTGTTTCCCTTGGGTGACTAGGCCTGCTCAGCAAACTGCTGTGCATAATTTCATCTTGGCTAGGAGCGTCCCAGTTCTGCTCCCTTGCAACTAACAAGAGGCACAGCTCAGCAAACTTTTGAGTATTTATATCGTTTTGTAGAGGACACTGGGACCTGCAAGTGGGGGATTCATTGGAAGGTTGCAGACACAGTGTGCCAAGATCCAAATCTGTGAATATAGGGCAAAGAAGGACTCAAAGTAACTGTGTGTGCGTATGTGAGTGTGTGTGTTTGTGTGTGTGAGTGTGTCTGTAGATCTGTCAACTACAGTGATAATACAAGTACATGTTCTGTCTTGTGCAAAGACCTGCAGACATCGAGTTGCTATCAGTTAGCCCTTCTTTGTGCCCACATGCCTTGGACTACATTGAGCCCCAAACAACTTTACCTGTTGTCAAACACACCAAAGACACATCCGTTAACATCTGTACAATTACCTACTCACAGTATTCCCAAAGCACAGTTTACAGTTCCATGATAACCAAATACTCATACAAGAGAAATGGCAAGCAGTGCAACTGAAACATGTCTTTGTAAAATAGAATACATTGAAGATAACCAGAAATATTTTCAATGTGATTGTTATTTTTTCCCTGTTTATTTTGGGAAGCTTCTTGTTATTTGTTGCTTTTTTAATTCTGTGGACATATTTGTACAAATGAAAAAGTGATATTATCATTAAATGAGTTTCAAAATATATAAAATGTGCCAAGTGGTCTTCTTTGTAGTTTCCTAGTTTTGCTTAAAAGTGGAAGGATTATGTTGACGAGCTAAGGGGGTTTGTGGTTGTCATTACCTTCCCCCTCTTTTAAGCAATCACTCAGCGGGTGAGAGGGGGGATCACAGGATGGGGAATCCAGGAAAAAGAAAGAAAAGGGAACAAAGGTCGGCTATTAATGTAGCTATAATTATCCTGGATATTGCCATCATCATCACAGTATTCCATGTGTGTCTGTGTGTATCATATCTATGTATCTGTACAAATGAATTTCACTCGTGGAACAGTGCCAAGGGTCTACATGGACATGAATGTAATTGTGTGCCCGACTCTCACTCTTTCTCTTTATATCACCACAGTGTAATAATCAGACTAAGAGTCTAGAAATATGCTACTAGAGGCCATACTTTGAGCCTAATGCTGAAGTCATGCTTATATATTCACAATGGCAATGCTAGCACGTTGATTTTAAGCAGGTATGTTTATGCAATGTTCACCATTTATATTTAGCACATTAACATTTGCTAATTAATGCAAAATGCAAAGTACAGTGTTTGGAAATGTCATTAGTTTTTAAGTTATTTGATCATAAATAAAAGTATTGGACAAACTCAAATTTGACCTGATGGTGGTGCAAAAGGGAAAGACAGGATTCATCAAAGTGATTAGAATTTGTGCATAGAAAATTTAATGCAAACTACCGAACATTTGTTGAGATACTTTACTTAAAATCACAATTGTTAACTTCATGGTGGTGTTAAAGGAAAAGTCAGAGTCTTATCAAAGTAATGCAGATTCAACATCTGGGTTCCATGAATGTCTGTACAAAATTTCACGGCTATCCATCGAAAAGTTGTTGAGATATTTTAGTCTGAACCAAAGTGGTGGACCAACTAACAGATAGATGCTGCATGGCCAAGAGCGTTAAATCTTCAAAGCCCCTTCGATGATTTCCAAGATGACATGATTATGGACAAAATATGTACAAAGTAAGTTTTCTACCAAAGTACAAGACTTGCTTTGCCGCTTTAAACTGTGCACTTCCACCCAAAATTTTCCATAAGAACATTTATTGTGTGCTTTCAGTGGGTGAGATGTCTTGGAATTTTTCCTTACCAGCAGAGAGCTGGAGGCATAGTGGAAGTAAAGATAATGATTAAAAACACTCAGGTTAGAGTCCTAATAAGACTTAACCGTTGTGAGTGACTCACTGGTCTGAGCCTAATGGTTGAGCATTGTTTGCAAACCCACACAATAAACAGTCTGACCACCCATGTCTTTTATAGGTAGGCTGCTGGTAGGGGATCGATGCAGCATGCACGCACACACCTACAAACAAATGCACAAACATACTAGCCCCTAGCTGGAAGCTGTTGTGCAAGATCCCACGCTAACAACACAAACACATAAAACAGCACCACTCCTATCATGCAGGCCCTATTACATCAATTTTCTCAAGACAGCAAACTTCCTAGAGAAAAAACAGGGGAAACAATGCACCAACCGGAGGTCAGTGGGCTTTAACAGTTTTGGCCTTCCTCTACTGTTTAAATCCATGTGTCATAAATTTCTGAATGTTCCTTTATCTAAAAAATGCACACTTTTTAAAGCTGTAAATGATTTTTTAGACTTCCATTTTAGCCCTTTAAAAATGTGAAATGGAGAGTAAAGTGTTGAGTGTAATCCCGAGCATTTGTGTGTATAATGGGGGGACTCCAGGTAAAAAGGAAGGATAGATGGTGTTAGATAAAAATAACGCCTGCAGCTGAAAGATACATGCACATTTCTGCCCTTCTCTCTAGCCAGGCATCTGCAAATGTTCATACATGTGAACAAGAAAGAGAAGAAGAGGGCGAACAGAGGGAGAGTGTGTATGAGTCTGTTTCTCTCCTTTCCTTTCATAAAACAGTCCCTCTTTTCTTCCCCTGGTTTTAAGAGAAACCTGGTCTCTGGATGGGAGCCAAGTTTGACGCTCACACTCAGCGTGCGCTGCTCAATGCCCCCTATTGTACTTTCAAGGGAGCTTTTTTCACAATTATAAACCAAGAAAAAAAAATCCACATGGAATTACCTCTGAGTAAATATTTTTTCACTCCCTTCCATCTCCCCTTTTTTAATGCTCCTCTTTTATCCTCTATTTTTTTGTTGCTAATTTGTTGACAGACTTAGGGCAGCCAAGGACAATGTGTTGCAGCACGGGGTCATGTGGAGTTTGACAAGTGCGGAGGAAATACAATCGTATATTTAAAAGACTTTTTCTGTCACTGTCTCTCTTTCTGCCTCCATTTTCCATCTTCCAAATAGCTCTGTTGCCCACACAGCACAGCACAATCTCAGCCAAGAGTATTTCCAGTCAACAGTTGAGGACATGAAGATACTAACGCCATAAAAATCACAAGATGTAGAATTTAATCCACCACAAACTACAACATTTTTTTTAAAATGATACACAACACTATGTTGATGCAAGCAGCAGAAAACACTGAACGCTCTATTAACCCCAACATAAATCAAGATATTTAATCTCTATTACTATTACTATTAAATCTCTCTAATCAACTGAGCTACATTCAGTTTCGGTGATGCTGCTACATGTTAAATAAACAATTGCTTAGAATTAAAACAAGAAAAAGCAGAAAATGTTGCAACGGAGAGTAAAACTAGAGTGGGGAAAGAAAGAAGAGCTGAGTAGAGAAAACACACCATCACTTTGTTTTTGGAACCTGGCTCTCTGGCTCCAGTTTTTGGCCCTTCACTTGTTTCCCTTCCCGCATTCCCTCCCTCTAAATCTTTCTAAAGTACTAATAACAGATGAAGGGTGGTGTGCCACCGGTTCCCCTTAATGCCACACAGCTGCCAGTCTGTGCCAGCAGATGGCCTAGATGCTGCTTTGACAAGAAGCGAGAGAGGAGAAAGATGAGAAGTTAGACGGAAAGAAAAAGAAATCTGAAAAAAAAAGCTGACTTTGGTTGGTTCTTGGCAACATATACATTAGCAGACACACATGTAGTTCATTTCATGTGCTGTTTGGTTGATTATTAGATATAGAAACAAACTGTATAATCTCTCCAGTGCCAATATTTTCTTCCATTCAAGGTTTTCATTTGTGTCTTTTTCAGTCATTGTCTGTCCTCTGGTTAAAAATACAGACTGACCCACATTATCATTTCATACTGGAAATGGACAATGCACGCTGCCAGTTAAGTAATGTATAATAAGAGTGAACCAGTGCTATAAATTTGTGTAAATATGGGTCTATTCTGCACCAGCCTGTGGTCTAAGAAAAAAAAAGGCAGCTGCCTGGTGCCACGTCCAGTCCCCGGAGGCCCCTGTATGTGTATTTGGTCGAGTGTCTGGGTCTGCATCTGAGGCTCCCAGTGCAGATATCAGTTTAACATTTAACGCTGTCCAGCTTCACATGCTTGCAGAGAAACCTGATCAAAACTCAGATTGTAAATATCGTATTCTGTGGGCTGTTTTCTCTTTTGATACAGCTGTCAAACCTGTCTGTGCTTGTTCATATTATGCAAATGAAGACCATAAACCTGTAAATACTTGTACCATTGATAGAGATAACCGCTAAAGCAGCATCTAAGAATTATTATAATTAAGGATTAATGTGATGATTATCCTTTATATTAATCATTTAATGTTTGATATGTCAAACAACTAATTATGAAAAAAATAATCATCACAACCTCCCAGAGCCGAAGGTGATGCATTCTCTAATGTAAAATGTTTTTCTGTGTCTAGTACCTTTTGACCTATTTATGCAGTTTTTACTAAATCTTATAATTATAATATTTAGTTTATTAAACTTGGGTTTTATCCTCCTTCTTTTTATATCATGGCAATTTATTATTTCATTGCTTTCTTTATTGTAACAGTATTTTAGCTCCAAGTTTTTTTTTTGGATGAGTCACATGGGTCAGGTTAAAGTTAGTTAAGATGTTGTGGGAGGACCCCACAGAAAAATATAACTTATTGCCACAAAAACACCATGTCTGCTCCAAAAACAGTAGAAAGAAAGTTGAGTTTCACTACAAGCACAAGGTGCTGAAAGACTCAAAGTTAACTGCAAACAAAAATAGGCAAACCAGAAATGGAGATTGGTCATTGAGCCATTGCTGCAAGATAAGGAGGACAGGCTGGAAAGAATTAGATGACATTAACGAGGTGGAGCGATGATGAAATGTGAAAGCAAGGGAGGTGGAGGGACACTGTTACTGGCTGAGTCCAAGCAGGGCCACATGCACTGAAAAGCTTTTCCGTCTTTGGAAATGATGAGAGGCACTAAGGGGGCCAGTTGTGGAGGTGTTTAGTGCGCTGCTCATTTCAAAGGAATGGAGGGACAGTGGGTGGGGGAATTTTATTTGTCCAGAGAAACAGAAACAAATGGGAAATATTATATTAAAGAAGCGGAGAGGAGGTTGTAGGGGACAGAAGACGCCCCTGAGGGTGAAAGGGGTGCAGGAGAAGGTAAAAAACTCATACATATTGTTAAAAAAAAAAGAGTCTGTAAATTAAAATAAGCTTCCAATGACTTGCAGATGAAGCTAATAGCTCAAGTGTGTAGTGATCATTTAAACTAATCAGATCCAGTTATTCTAGAGTAAGCAAATGTAGGAGTTGCTTTCAGCCTGCTCTAATTTTACTGGCAGGAGGAT
Source organism: Ctenochaetus hawaiiensis (assembly GCA_029783645.1). Classification (NCBI taxonomy): domain Eukaryota; kingdom Metazoa; phylum Chordata; class Actinopteri; order Acanthuriformes; family Acanthuridae; genus Ctenochaetus; species Ctenochaetus hawaiiensis. The sequence continues at coordinate 10,549,707 of JAPZDY010000009.1, read as the reverse complement.
ATTATTTCTTGGCCTGCATTTTGCTGAATTTAAAACTAGCTGTAACCATTTGGATGCAAAAGTTCAATTCATTAATGAAAAAAAGCCTTGAGATCAACAATTAAGGCACTGAATTCAAAGCAAAATAATGAGCCACAGAGATAAAGTTAGCATTAGGTCTTTGCAGGATGAGTGCACAGAGGTCTGGATGTCAGCTAACCTTTAACAAAGGTTGCTTACCTCACATAGCTTTTAGGGGAAAACAGCTGTGATGAAGGTCTAAGCAGCTGTTCATGTGGCTATTAGTTAAAAACATCTGAAGTAAGTGAGGGGCTTAATTTTAAAACCCAGTGGTGAATTCCAGCGATTGTCCTCAACAGTTGTCACATGAGCATCTGGCAAACCTCACAATTCATACTATGCTTTCTTGTTTGTCTGGGACCCAAAACCTCAAGGCTTCCAACCAAAACCGAGTCCACACAAAAGAAACAGGAAAACAAGACAAGTGAAGTGACAGACACTGGGAGCTGTCATCAGCTCTGGGTTGCCCAAAAATCATCCTCTGCTTATGATTTTCTCAAATACATGAACTTCATGTAACTTTTAAAGATTGAGAAGGCAAGAAACTCATGGCAGTGTTAAATCAGTGCAGGGTTTACCAAAATTTATTTTTTTTTCAAAAATAGGATAAACTTATATTAAATCTTCCACAAGTTAAAAAAGAACTCCATCTTGACTGGTCAATTTTGTGTTTGCGTGTTTTAGAGAGAAGAGAAACCAATGATTATCCTCCCATTCCTGGAAACAGCGACACATTTAAAGACCATGGGGTTTATAATCTAATTAAGTTATTGCAACAGGTCACACATGCTTCCACATGAAGGTGGGGAGTCAATGGCAGGAGGGGCTCATCTTGACATGGCCTGCTCTGCAGAGTCCCCTCTGAGTCCCCAGTGATTAAAACAACATTACTTAACATTTTATTTCATCTCACCAGATCAGCAAAGTTTCTGCAGACTCAGCAGAAGAAATATACTGTGTGCACACACAAAAGAGACGCACTTTAAATAAGATTAAACAGAGAGACGCATGGTTGTTTGTGATGTGCTGTAAAAAGTAAAACAGTGCTGATTTCAGATCAGAAAAGCAGTTGCAGAGTCTGGAATGCTATTGTTGCATTGTTTTCCTGTAAATTAATTTAACTGTAGCGACTCCCTGCTGCTGTAAAATTGCACCCATGGCTAAATATTGAAAAAAAAAAACCATAAAGACAGCTACAAATTACAGCCTTTAGATCATGATCTAAATATTTAAAAAAGACCCATATGAGGCATCCAAGGATGTATTGGAATTGACCTTGACTTGAGGCTGGGAGTTATTTGATGTAAACAAAACCAAAATTACTAACCAAAGCCCCCATCTCAACAACTAAATAAAGAAAAACCATGTATCATGTGCTATACATTTTTTTCTTTCAACAGGAGGTAAAAGATCTAGCAAACATAGTGGCTGGTTTGACTTAGAAACCATCATCTGCTCTCCCTCTAGTCTCCTTCTAATTCTTCTTTTTTTCATTTTCCCACAGTTAAAGCACTGTTTAAATAAAACAAAACCTGCAGCACGAAAAGCAGAAAAAAGAACAAAAACAAAAAACAAAAACAGCAGAAACATGACAGCCACAACATCAGAGTGGCACGCTGACAGGGAGCAAGCCAGACAAGGCCCTGAGGTCAAGCATCCAGGCCTCTGAAACATCCCCCTTTAAGACACCAGCAGACATTCATCAAGCGCCGCTGTGTACACATCCTGCGCTGACTTTCAAACTCTGCTTGCATCATGGCCGTGCTGTGTATACACATCTGCGGATTCCACACTGTTTGCTGCTGGAGTTCCTGTGTAATCTCAAACTGAGCTGAGCTATGCCGTAACGTGGGTGGGCAGCACAACGGGTGAGAGCAAGTGAAGAGAAAAGAAAGTTTCCACTCAAATTATTAGCTCCACCAACACCAGTGGAAATAAGCATACCCATCATTTGAGGAGTAAATTCATTCCACCTTAAGGGAATTAAAGTATTGCATAGGCCGGCACTGAGGTGTTGAATACTGTACATTGTTCCAATTGGATTTAAACAATTTCTTCACTGTTGGTGTGTGTTTTGTATGTGTGTGGGGTGAGTGGAGGGTGGCGACAGGCACGGATTAAGTGCCTGTAATCCTTATCATCACAGTAGGTGCTCAAGGTGTCTCTGTGGTAGACAGCATGTTTACATACAAAACTTACACGATGGGAACTTCACAAGTTTGAGTGTATTAGACGTAACAATTACACTTTCTACGCTTTTGTTCATTGTTTTCAAGGAAATTATACCACAAAAAGTTTTGCAAGGATTATATAATGCAGTGACCATTGAATAGACGTGTGAAACAATTGCATTTAACCACTCGTGTGCAGTTGTGTGTAATGAGTGTGCCGTCTTAATGCGTTCAGGCACAAAGGCTGACTTCAGTAATCCACATTAGTCACACTAATTCCAGTTTTTCCCAAACAGGCATTTATATTAGGCCCAAACACAAGTGTTCACTGGCTGGACATAATGGTTGTCTTAAACATCTTTCTGCCACAGGGCTGAGGCCACCTGACCTCTGACCCCTGCCTGTGAACTCTAACTCGACAGGAATGGGCCAGTGACTTCCGGCCAACAAACACCTGTTTGTTTCCAACTGCTAATAACTCTCAGAGGGAGGGGTGAGTCATTACACCCAAACACACACAAACTGTTGATCTGCTTATCCTGCCCATAGGGAGGGTCTGGACAGTCACAAGTGTCTGGATGCTGATTAATAGTGAGCTGGGGCATGAGCAGCAGACCTGGATAAGGCTGATTTTACAGGCTTTTGTCTGGTAATTAGGGAGCTAGTTTACATATCTGGACCACTTAAAGCTAACAGTGACAAAGACACACAGACGTCCCTTTAAACATCTTAAATCCACCGTATTCTAAGCCTATTTACAAGTACTCTTGTCTCTAAGGTAAACTTTGACATGTCAGCTTGTGCAAACTTGAAATTCTTCATTTACTCTCAAACATGTTTAAAAATAAACAGTATTTATCAATTAGACTGATCTTTTAATGCTGGAGATAACAGAGTATGAACTAGATTTAACTAGAGCTTAAAATATTGTCGCAAAAAAAATATTAATAACTGCCCAACGTTACACTGTAACAACATCAACAAGGATTCCCAACCTAGGCAAAACTCCTCAGGGTAACAAAGAACTTCCAAAATCCCATTGCATCAGGAAAATAAATTAAAGAAACCTCAGAAGGGGAAATTCAATAAGATCTCATGCCTCCTTAGATGGCTAAGCATGCAATTGGAGCCGTAAATGGGGATAAAATATTGTATACAGTTCTCATTATACGATGTGTTGTGCGGTCAGTCTGTCAAAGTTACATAATTGTCATATGTGAATGCAGTTGTGAGCACCGACTGTCTTCCCTTTCTGTGCAGTCAAAGACGCTCTTTGTTAATGTTTGACAGTACAAAAACAAATTTTTTGGCAAAATAAAAATGAAAGGCCAAATTTTAAGTTTCACAATATGCATAATGGACAACAATGGAACATTTGGGTCTTTTTTGTGTTTTTTTTTTTTTTTTACACCTGCTGTTGTGTATGATTTAATGTTGTTTTTATTATGTTGAATAAGCTAAACTAATTATGTGACCCCACTAACAAACACACCTCAGATCATACAACTCAAATCCAGGATACTTTAAACTTCTTTGAATACACAACCAAGAAAGCATCTTTAGTGTATTTATTTGCAGCAGCACTGCCAAGCAACAATGACATATCTTTTGCATTAAAAGTAAGTGGACTAAATGGTCATTGGAGCTGGAAAAGATGAGCTGTATGTAAGCCGATTTTCATGCTGGACTGATCGAGCCAGCTAAAAGATTTATGGTATGTTTTGGTAAATGATAGGTAGTAATTTAAAGTATACACAATTTGTATTTCATGAGGGAAAACATGCAAAACCACCATAATGGCCCTTTGAGTACAGCCAGAGCTCTTCACTGTCTCAGCATGTGGACTCGCAGCCACAGACGATCCCTGTCCGGTCCAGTTGCAGTGACAGATGCCAAAAGCTTCTTTGGGCCTGCAACTCTCCAGGGCTTAGCCAGGGTCGGACAGGGCATTTCTACAGGAGAGAGGGTGGTGCGCCTGGCTGGGTGGTGCTATGGTCACTGCAGCACAGTGAGAAACTAGCCACTGCACAAGACAAACATAAACAGGGACACCCGCTGGGCAGGCTGACGCCGTGTGCGTGTGTGGGTGCCTGCCAGTCCAGGCTGTGGCATGGGAGTCTGAGGATGGCGGGTGAGCACCTCGGTAGGCACCCCAAGTCGGCGAGTTCGTCCCAGTGGAAAGTTCTGCATCAGCCCGCGCAGAACCCGCTGCGGCTAAGAGAAGGTAACGATTCACCAGACTCCCCCCTCCCCCAACTAATGTAGCCATCACTCCTCAAAAAACCGCAAGCTAAATGTATCCTCCATGCACAGCAAAAAATAGCATAGCTGTGGGGAGGGAGAGAGTGGAGGGAGAGGAGTGGGGGAAGGTTGATACAAAGACATAAAAGTAGAGGGTAGAGATGGAGGGAGAGGTGATGAATGGACAAAAAAGGACTGGAGTTATTATGGTGTGACCAAAGAGGGAAAGAACTTAATTAAACAGAGGAATGAATATCAAGAAAAAGATAAGAGGGAAGAGAGAGAGAGAAGAGAGAGACAGGAAGACACTGAAAGGGGGAGGGGGGGGTCTAAAGATGGATGGAGCACTCCTGAAAAGTAAACGACAGCAGGCAGAGATGAAGAGAAAAAGAGGAGGGGGGGCGGGGGTCCTCTCCAGTTCAACCGCCACATATTTTCCCTCATAAAGGATATAATTTACACAAACCCACTAAAAAGGTCAGGAGCAGAGCACGCGGTGCCAACTCCATCTGAGCCACCAGTGCTTTTTTTTTTTCTCTCTGTCTGTCCATCTCTCTGTCAGTTTGTCGCCATCTTTGTCAGTCCATCTCTCTTTCTCTCTCTTCTTCTGAGCATCCCATCTTTTATATCTATTTTTGCAGGACTTATTCCAACCACTGTGGATTTTAGGTTGGGAGATGCTTGTGAGTGTTAATCAGAGACCGCATGTCTTTTAGCAGTCTTGGTTTCTCTGTAGCCTGTGGTTGGCAATCAGCAGTGATCCTCTTCAATTTCAACATCTTGCTTCCTCATCTTCATTGTGGTTAAAACACGGAGAGAGGAAAGGAAGAATAGACTAGTATAACAGCAAAGGTAAAATGGACATGGCATTGCCTTGGCTGGAGAAAGCGAGTAATAGGACAGAATGACTTTGTGTTAAGAGACTAAAGGAGTTGTTGAACTTTCTAGGTCTGCATGATGTGAATGCTGTTATCTATCCATGTGCGTCAAGCATGCCGGCTTCATGCAGGCATGAGCCTTGTGTGCAGAGGTGAGTAAGTAGTCAAGACCTCTGAAATTCTGTATTTTTTAAATTCTTTAAACAACTCCTTTATTTGTATTACCAGGTGAAATACCTTTGAGAAGAGACTCCAACAGCCTGCATGATTATCTCCGTATCTTTTTTTCTCTGACTGTAGGAGTGTAGATTTATGCCTTTAGACATACATCAATATTAGTTAGTTCCAGGCATATCCTGGCTTTAGGAATACCAGACATCAGTAGATGGGCGTATGTGAGCAGTGCAGGGTGAAAGTGGAGCTGTAAGTGTTTTGTAAAAAGGCCAAATCATCTGTGTTTTCCATAATGGCAACACTGCTGAGATACCACTTCCACATAAGCATAAAATTTCACACAACGCATGCTTTGTAAAAACTTTTGGATTTTCTTATAGAAATGAGAAAGCTGGGACAAAGATAGATTTTTCTTAAGAAAACATTATAGGAGACGTACTGTTTGGCAATGGCCTTTTCCTCTAACCAACACTCAAAACAGCAGCGGAGCTTCATGTCTGAAGAACAGAAGGTTGAACGAGGTCAGCGCTCATATTTCATGTGTAAAGACGTCTGTCGACAAAAGGCTGATTTTAAACATGCAAAAATGTTCAGAAAACATGTGTGACTGAATTTGCTGTATCTCTTTATGTGTGAGTGTGTGAGTGTGAGTTTGCACAGTGGTTAGCTTGCAGCTGACCATGGAGACAGTGCACAACCTGCCAGCTCACAGCTGTGAGTCCCTACTGTTTCACAGCAGCAGTGGGATGTGGACGAACCGTGATGGCCAGGATGTGCGGACAACAGTTAAGAATAATGATACAGGCCCCCTAACCAGTGCACGTGTGTATGAATTTCTATTGCCACTCATCCATCAAGCCTGTGTTTCTTCAGTCCAGTGCTAATGAAAGGTTTGCTCTGCTACAACGCCACCCAGGCAGGTCAGAGTGAAAAACCCAGCAGCTCCCCAGCTTTGTCCCTTTGGCCTCTAAGGAACAAGTGCTCCTTTAAATATTTTCCTGCGACTGGGCCTCCCTTTTTTTCTCCGGGCTGGTCTTTTGGTCAAACATGTTTGTCTAAGGTGCTTTGTAAAGAAGTTGCTCTTTCACCCTCACTCCAAGACCCAATCCACACAGTTCACATGTAAAGAAACCCACTGGAAAAGGAAAAACAGTGGGATACAATAAACATGTAGGCACAGAACTGAGTAGGCACATAAGCTTTACAATGTCTGTTTTGACAAAAGCTGGTTCCTGGTTTTAAAGTCAAACGGAAACGGATGACAGAGATTTATTTTCTAATATAAGACTAATGCAGTTTTATGCTGGCAGGACAAAGGGGAGAGAGAGACAAGGCACTGTGATAAATCACAACACTCAGGAAACAAGAAGAGAACAAGAAACAAAGAAAAAAGTGGAATTCAAACAATTTGTTTTAAAGTGTTCCGTCTTGTTAAAGTATTACCTATGTGGCTGCTGAACGCATGGCTAAAGAAAGACATGGATGATTAAGTCTGTGTCACTCCACCTGTCAAATCCTACTGAGTGATGATGAATACTGTTTGGCGATGGTCTGCGTGTGCTGAAAACACGGAAGAAATGGTAGATCTGTCCCAGCATGCTAGTGTGTATGACACTGTGGCGTGAAGTAAGAGAATGCATGTATGCATGTGTGTGTGACTGACCTATCCAGCTTGCCAGAAGGAATGCAGGCCCTCCAGCTCATGGTTGGGCAGCTGTGTGAAAGACACCTGTGCCCCACATGCCCTCAATACACACACTCACATAAGGAGGGCCCCTATGTTGAGGTTAATGGCACTGCAAAATCTTTCATGTCCTGTGTCCCCACACATATTCAATAGATAATGGATCACAACAGGAACCACCTTCAGGGGAGATTTGCTATGGGAGCAACTGGTAAGAAAATCCATTGACTTTTCCAGAGAAAGCACACTACAGCAACACACATCTTCACAATCATCCATGTAGGCCTGCACCGTTAACTACAACAACAGCACCTGCAGAGCATCTTTTCCACCCTAACACCAAAATTTAAAAGCTGCTAATTTGAAATGGCAAATTATCACAGTAAATAAGTCTTGTAGTGCACTAGGGATGCCCTAAACAAACAAAAAAAAATAATAAAAAAAAATTAATTCTGATGAAGTGCGTTTTCCACACAATCTTTTCTGACCAGAGGAAAAAAATCCCACACAAAACGACACAATAGAGGGCTTAAACTCCCATCTCTCACAAGACCCCCACTTGTCCCCAACTCTTCAGGTTCCCCACCCCACCCCAAGCCTGGCACAAAGATGTCATACAATGGCTGACTGACTAATTGACCTTGTTGAAATAATGTTAGCTGGCTTCAAACAGAGGACATTCAGTTTATGTTGGGGCAGGGATGTACATAGAGCTTTCCTCAAGAGCTCACAGACTAAAGACCAACTGGTGTTCCCCCCTGTGGGTCCTCCACCTATTCTTCTCTTCTCCCACTTTAACTTGCGTTGCACAATGGTGAAATTATTTCCTGGCCACCATCACCTCCTCAACTCTCCCACCAATTAAATTTTGATGAAATTTTTTAATCTGCTTACGCCAAGTGCACTTGCAGAGGCTCACACACACACACATCCTTGCGCAGAAAAACAGGGAGGCCACACAGGTGCAGAGCAGCTTTTGTTGTCACAACATTTCCGTAGAGACCAGACAGATCTGACAGGCGGTGATGCTGCTCACTCCTTTCCCTATTATTTTCATCTCTGTCCTGCACATTATATTCAACAACCTGTGTGCGCATACAGACAGCTAGAACGTACGCTGAAACAGGCTGAATGTCTCTGTTGCATCAACACAATTACAACAGCAAGGCACTGGAATACTCACTCATATCACCAGTTGTGTAGCATATGCACCGACACACAAACACAGAGGCACACACACATACATACAAACACACACAGACGGTGAGCTGCAGCATGCCTCTGCACTTTTCCCATTAAACTAAGCGTGGCATATTACTCCTGCCTCACTGACACTGACATGTTTCCACAGTGCGGGCAGACAAATAGGGCCCACATGGGAAGTGACATCAGCCAGAAGCACATGGGGCGCACCTGCTACCGACCAATCAGGGAGCCTCTTTGATAAAGAATTTCCCTCTGTTTCCTTTTCAGACAGCAGGCCTGCCGATGACAGGTCCAGGATCACTGTTTTCTATTATGAAAACATGATCATGAAAGAGAATACAATGAGCGGACAATTCACCTAGCCTGCTCTCTTTATTAAATGAAAGGGAAAGTCTGCTCACTCAAACTCACGTTAAAAAAAGAAGGAAAGCTGGGCTGGATTTGCTATCATGCCAGATGTGGATAAGTGCTGTGCTGATGTTACACAGATCATGTACAAATGGGAAAAGCCATTGACTGAGATATCAATAGATTAGCTTTGGCATCACTATTGCGGGCTGAATTTAAAATGAAACAATGACTTTCGTGTTTTAGTGCCAGGTACTGATCATAATGGGATATTTGGCCGCCAAAAGTGGGTGTGACACTGGGTGTGACCCTTTAAAATTGGTCAAATGATTAACATTGTTAAGAAAGTAAGTGTAGATGTGTCAAAAACTATTTTCCAGAGAGAGCTAGCATAAACTCAAGGACATAAAGGGCAGGATACTGTTTACACCACAAGAACAGTAAGACATCTATCAAGTTGTGGAGCAAAGTGTTGTGGACAGATAAGACAAAGATCAGCATATGCAGTACCAGAGTGATGGAAACTATATAGTGTGGAGGAAAAAGGGAATATAAGATCCAAGAAATACAACCACATCTGTCAAACTTGGGGTAGCATTGTGGCTTGTTCACTTCTGACAGCAATAACAAGATAAATGCAAACTTACACAGAAACTTCTAGCCTGCTCAGCTGTAAACAAATGCATCCAAAATCATTGGACAGCTCATCATCATACAGCAATATGATGATCCTAAAGTCAACACAAAAATTTATTTTTGTACCTTTTTTGTTTCTATTATTTTTGGCTAAAACTGAGGAGTAGCTATAGAGAGGCCTACAATATTTAAACAGATCAAACTACTCAAAAATGAAGCTAAAAGTCTGCACTTTATTTACCGTTTTGATGCAGACCTGGCAAATATTTATGAATTGCATTGGAGGCTTCAACCACTGTAGATCAAATCTGAACTAGCAGTTTTATCTCAGTTTTATCTTGAACTGTGTAATTTAAGGTGGTCTATCTATCTCTGTCTCTTCCATGTGTCTGCACATATGAATCATGTGGGCACAAGCAACTCCTGCTTGTCTGTGTCCATCAGTATGGCAGGCTCTCTATCACTTTCTTTGTAGCTTCATTATTCTTTGTAAGGTTATGAGGTGTGCAGTTACGTGCTGCCAATCTGCAGCAGTCCCAGAGGCTGCGGCCAAGGCCAGACTACCAGGCATGGGTGGGTGGGGTGCAGGGCAGAGGAAACCATCTACTAATGGGAAACACACTTCTCTCCATCGTTCAAATTGCTCTTTCTACCACAGCAGAGCGAGGTGGCAGCCATCCAGGAGGTGACTGGCGTCCAGAAGTGAGGCATGATTTAAAAACAGGAGCTCTGCCGCACCACGGGCTCTGATTCTTGCGAAAGGGACAATCATGAGCCTTATAAAACAAATGCACGTGTTGAAAGAGAGCTGGTGGAGGATGATTAAAAACAGTAAGACATGGTAGGTGAAGAAAATTTTAAAAAACTAAGTAAGAGAAATTAAAAGCAACAAAAATTAAATGGAGATGTAAAAGGATAACTCTATAACAATTGGGACACTAAAGCAAACAAGCGACTCCTCGTTTGGAAGATCTCCCTGAACCTGCCTTCACAGCTTCTCCAGAAATGGTATCCCACTGCAGTGATATTTAATAGATGTGTGTTTATTCTTTCCAGTTGCATCAGTTTACTGTGAAAGATGTCTTGAGCTGTTTCCACTTTAGGCCGTACCTTCTGCCAGTCCAGCCTTCTTCACATCTCTATCAGATGCTCAGTTACAGGATATCTTCACCGCAGAACAGAGAGGAAAGTGCTGAAAAGGACTTGGGATGGCCCTGAAGTAGTGTGAAGGCTTTTGGTAGGGCAAATATCCCAAATGTTATTGCCAGGGCATTTTTTAATAAAAGGGGAAAAAAAGGCATTTTTCCAGATGTTGGAGAAAAGCAATATCTGCAGCTGCAAGTGCAACCCCACTGCTGTTTTTGAAAAGGATGGAAAGTGAGGGTTGACACTGTCCCAAACTCCAAAAAACGGAGACAGTATTAGAGCAACGTGCCAGAAAAAGCCTTCCAGTTTTAAGTCATTTGTGCAATTATTTTAACAGCATTAAGACGTTCCACGTTACTGCCACGTAATACAGAGCACCTTCCCTCGACAAATCATCTCAAGTTTAGTCTTAGAAAATATAATCCAAACCATAAAAGAAAATAAAGGTGGATGGAATAAGAGAAGAGGGAGGTAGGAAGGAAGGGAGGGAGAGATTTTTTTTTTCTATTTTTCCTTCTGTGGCGAGCTCACACAAAAGGGTCCTTCTGATCCCTGGAGTGCTGAGCACATACCTGCGGGATGAAATCAAAACCCTCTGTGAATTATATTAAATATCCCCTGCCAAATGCTCCACATACTTCCATGTGTTTTTACCCGTTCTGAAAGGCTCCATTAGGCTCTGCTTAAAAAAAAAAAACACTTAATTAGAATTACAGACACCAGCACCTACAAACACTCTGCTCCCCTTTTCCATTTCGTCTATGAAAGACAGAAAGAAGAGTGAGAATCAGAGGAGAAGGGAGACAAATGGTAACAGACATCAAGTCCAATGGGTGGCCAGATAAGCATAAAGAAAGGATTCACTGAAGGATACCAGCTGGATAGCTGACAGATTAGTAGGGCCCAGGAGTAAAAAGGACATTTGTTCATTTAATCGATCACAGAAATTGAAAGAGGAACAGAGAACTTCTTCAATGAGGTGTTATGGAGTGCAAAAAGGTTGAGATTGCCACATGAGCCCATAAAAGTTCATGGTGAAGAGAAATAAAAGGGGATGTCAGAGCTCCCTCCTTTTCATCCTCTTTTCCTGATCAAACCCCACCTTCCACCGAATCAAAAACTGAAACCCCAAATGACTAACTGATTCCAGACGCCATGTTTCAAATGTCAGAACGCAGTGTTCAGGTTCTCTGATGGAGCGTGTGCGGTCACATCTTTACCCAATACCCTCCCCCGGGGCCATCCTGGAGAGGGGGTTGCAGCAGCTGAATTGTCAACTTGAACCCAGGGCTCTACTGAATTTTGTAGTCAAGCCTTTCCCCTCCACCTTAAACATGAGTTTCTGAACTGGGCTTGAATAACAAAGCACCATTTGCTCATTGAAAGTGAACTCGGAAAAAGGAGCAAGGTCAAACTATCGTTCAAACATTCTGTGCCTTTTTTTTTTGGTCTGGTTTGGTTAACGGTGCTGCAGCTGCACCTAATCCCCACAGGAAAGCCTTCATCTGGGACTGATTTTAGAGCGCCCGGGCCAGGGTGGGAGAAAAGGGGGACTGTTCAGTAAAAAAAACCTGGTTCCCCTCTGGGGCACAGGCCTCTCTACTCAATCTATTTGATTAAAGGGAGTTTGGCTCAATTACACTCAATGACTGAGCCTTGCTCCTAGGCACGACCCTGGTAGAAAAACACACAGAAATAGATTGTGGACAGTCAGTAGAGGGTGTGAGTACGTGCATCACACCTGGGGCACTCCCATGCATCCGCCGCAAAACCTCTCTGTCAGCTAACGGCACAGTCTGTCAGCAGCGGTTGCCTCAGAGGGCGAGTTCTTTGTGTAACCCGTGACTGGGTTGGGAAAACAGTGGGGTCGGCTCTCCAGGGGAAAGGCTTATGTCCTTTCCAATCGGCAGGCTGGATACTGGTGGGCAATGGGTCACGGTGATCTGTTTTAATCAGCATCATGCCGGAAAAAAAAGGCAGAAAAGCAGAGGTGCACCATGATGAGGACTAACAGAAGATGTATGTGTGCACGGACCTTCATGTGTCCACTTTTACGCATGCATGTGCTTGAGGAGCAGAACATTGGCTGCGACCGAAAACAATTGCATTCGTTAAGGCCAGAGCTCTCTACGGTTACAGTTTTGTCATGCTGAATCCTAACCAACCGGACCCTCTGAGAGCTCTTTGCCAGCTTTATGACAAGATTACAAGCTACTGTATGGGCATGCATCATCAAGACTTTACTGTGTTAACTGTGAGTGTGGTGAATCTGTGTGTGTAGCAGTTAAATAAGGGGAGAACGGATAATTATCGTGATGTCTCCAGCATTTTCACAGCAAGCTGGTTGCAATCAGGTTCATGGTGCAGCTGGCTTAGCGGCCCAATTAAACTCATTATTATAATTCAGGTTTATAGTGGGAAGAGTATGAGCGAGAGAGAGCTGTACACAAAGATCCATGCTGTTCTCCAATGTCCAGATCTGCAGCCTGTATGGAAAACAGGCACGCAGTAATAGCTACCTTTGTGTAGTTATAAAAAAAAAAATTCCTCTTAGACTCATCACCCACCATCCCTCCACTTTTCAGTCTCTAGTTCAACCCCAACCAGAAAATAAACATTTCCCCTCAATTATTCTCCATCCAAATTATATTCCGCCCACAACCCTATTTTACTGGCGCATACTCTCGGGCCTCTTTATGTTGTGACACTCCAAAAACAACAGTCCTACTGGATGTTGTGGACGAGCACGGCTAACATGACACAAGCCAGCTCTCTGCTCTGATTACACACCATGTTTACCACGGCACTCTTAATTAAAAACAGACAAAAAAAAAAAGGACAAATCTACCTCAGGCTTAAAATGACATGGAGGAAATGCTCCACCACGGATGTTTGACTTTGAGCTTCCTCGGCCGCTAATGTACAATGGCACTGTTAAATCTATCAAGTGCAGAGAAAAAATGAAGACAATGTCTTGTTTTGATTATTGCATTTTGTCTTTTTTATAGCCGCTTTGTCATAAACATGAGATATGCACTGAGGCAGTCCTGAACTAAATTATCCACGGAAAAACCACCATGATAACAAACCAGAAACAAAGAAATAAAACTCTGAGGGATAAAGGGAACTTGAGGACAGCCTGATGCTCAAGAAATAAGCTAAAAGATAGGAAGGTCTGGTGCTTTTGCCTAAGAAACTTGACTGCACAGTTAGAGACTGAGCAAATACTGGCTAGCATGAGTGGAAGGAAGCCCAGACACGAGCCTCTAACCCCCAGTTGCATTATAAAACATTGATAAAAAAGATACAGCAAGACTAAGTAAACGAACATTTTGACCTTGCTGATTACTAAGAAACAGTCCAGTCATTTCTGTTATCAGAGTTTGCTGATGGCAGATGACGTCTAGGAACTATTTAGCTGCATAAAGTGCTTGGCCAGCGCTCAGATGGATATGACTGAATAAGAAGTAGTGATTATATTTTCCCCATAATTTAAGAGTTTGTTCTTGACAAGGTCCTGAATGCTTCCCTCTGTGGAGATTAAAGGGGAATTCCAGTATTTTTTAAACCTTGGAACTATTTTTTACATGTAACCCTTGTGTGAAAATGACTGATACCGGTTGCAAAAGCTTTTCCGGTAGATCCCCTCGGGAGGAGGAGCTGTGAAATGGCAGGAATGGCGGTAATGCAATCCTTTGGGGCAAATACGACTCTCTTTACTATATGCACTAAAACAGGTTTTTGCCATTCACAGGCTACAACTGTTATATCTAATGTCTGGCAACATTACTGCAGAGACCTCTGCTATGGTAGACCTTTTTGTTAGAGAGTAAAATTCTTTAAGTTTACCAGAATCACAAGTCTAGTTCAAGAAAAAAAATCTTGCTCAGAAATCCTGCAAGAAATGAGATGGTATATAAAAGCAAAATGCCAAAATTCAAAAATGCACATATTTAGTACACATTGATAAGAGATTAATGGAGATTAGGGGGAAATAAATCACCAAACTTGATAATACAACTGTTCTGAGAGACAAGAGGGGACACTGGATATCTGTCAGGCTCAAGAAAGAAAATTCAGGGTAAATAAGAGAGAGAAAGAGGTAAATCTATCATGGCCAAGTATGTGTGGGAAATGAGGAGAAAACAGAAAAGCCAAGATGGCGGTAAAAGGGCAAGGTCTCATCTGTCAAATGATTGCCTACCTGTTTTACATCAGTGCTTGTCTGCAGACATCTAGAAGGGATGTGGCCTTGGGAGTGAAAGCTCTCTGACACACCATTCCAGCATTTAACAGCATGATTGAAGTGATTTAATACAGGACATACAGCAAATTGGTCAGCACACACCCTAGCAAGTATGTGCACCGAAAAAAATCACCACATTACAAAATAACTAGCATCAAAATGCAGGAAACCGATGCTTTGTTTGGTTTTTTTTACATTCCATTAAATGTCTGGCCAGTTAAATGTATTGAAAAAATCAAATATGATTTGCTCTCTACTGATTTAAGGAAGTCTGGACAGACACCTAGAAAACCAGACAGCGGATGAGTAAGGGGACATCAGGAACATTTCACAGCTTGTCACCAGATGAGCAGGAGACTTTGACAGAAACCCTTGCATTGCTGGTACATTCTCTTCAAGTTACGCCATCATCACAACCACAAAAAAAAAAAAACAACTACAGACTCTGATTTCATTTCCACATTCTCACAAGCAGAGACACCATAGAGACAAACCTTACAATGAAATCAACTAATTAACACTGTCTTCTGAGGTTTTAGCAGACACCCAAATCCTGGTGTGCTGTGTACCAAAGTGTTTCATGGGGATTTTTCCAGAAATCCACACACCCAAGAAAACATATTTGCTCAAGTAAAAAAAATATGCCATCAGGGGCATCAGATATCTCCCATTTCCATGAAAAGTATGCTGGCACCAAACAATACAGTGGATTCCAAAGAGGCCTTTGGACAGGCAACTATGTGTTTCGCTCAAAAGAAGGAGGAAGTGGAGGAAATGGAGATGAGTGGCAAGCATGAGGACAGAAGGAGGAGGGAGAGTGGAGGTTGTTATTTAGGACCCCGCTGTGTCAACTCCTAAAAGTCTCACACACAGACAAATACACACACACACACACACACACAAAATTCTGAAGGGAAGGAAAAAACAATGACATTCCTTAAACACCACTTCCCAGCAGGAGTCTTTCAGATAATAAAAAACTGTTACTATTTACACAAATCTACATTGTGTATCTTCACACTTTCTGGAATCTGCTGCAACAAAGGACAAAACAGAGACTATCGAATACCTGTGCCAAAGAGGCAACACAAAGTGACACCCTGAGTGCTCTGTGCAGCTAACTCTCTGCTTTTTTACAGTAATAATAATGATTAAGAATTTTATTTAATCCACCACAGAATGCTGAATCGCCTGGCAGAGTTCGGTCTACACTAGTTTGGAATGACTTGGCCCTCAAATCTGTTTATAATAGTACTAAAATGCATGAGCTGGATCTGACAAAGGAATCCTCACTCCCACCCTCTCTGTTCCCTATCCTCCTCCATACTTCCATTCCTGTCCTCTCTGGAGTCTGGCCACACTCCCGCTTTCCTCCGGTCCTCAGCAGCCGTGTTTGGAAAAATAAACTGGGCTAAGGAGAAAGTCAGGAGCACAGAGTGACAAGCAGTAGAGCTGAATGGAAGAAGTGTCAGTGTGTCTACTGCTGTTGCCTGACCCTTTGCACTGATTATGGACAAAAGGATGCAGAGCACACACACACACATATATATTCTTTACAGGAGGACAGGAGTCACTGTGTGTGTCTCTGACCCAGGAAATGGTAGGAATGTGGAGGGACAGTGTTGCAGCTCTGGGAGGTCTGCATGCTTGTCCAGTCATACAGCCATGAGGAGGCTTTACAATGTACGGAGGCCCTCCATACATCGTTCCATAGATGTAAATGCCACACACCAACATCCACATACCACACACGTAAACTGCACGTTTAGTGTGCTAAATCACAAAGACAGACAGTCACACTTTGTACTGTAGTACGTGGCCTCTTAAAGGCCTCAACTTGGTCAGTTTTATGAATGTGTCATTTGAAGGGGGGGGGGGGTTGCACACTGATGCATCACTCACCCGCTGGAAGTGCCAAGTGACACAGAGCTGACCGAAGAGCTCAGCTTCCGACTGTCCCAAAGCCTCACCTCCCGAGTACGCATCTACACACAACAACAGTATGTATCATTATTTCAGGACTGTCACGTATTGGTGTGCCTATTTTAAGTCACCTGTTCAAAATTATTGTCCAACGGTAACTTTGGTTATTTTTTTCAACCTGGACCCTCTTTCAACATGTTTTTGTGTCTAAGGTACTGATGGAGACGACAGATTTCGACAGTGGTCCAGTACTGAGCGAGAGCGCCGCAGCCTGCAACTACAATGCTGGGCTGCAATGTAATCCTTGAATGCTATTGCACACTGTCAAAGCACATCCACCAGAAGTGCTTGTTTTTGCCAATGAGAGGCTTAGATTGTTATTGTAGGTGTCTGAAAACATTATGGAAAGTCTCTCTACAGAGATAGACCTGTTTGTTAATGAGTGAGATCCTTTTTGTTTGACCAGAAACAGCTGTTATATCACTCTTGTCAAAACCACCGGACTCTGTAGACAAAAAACAGTAATTCTATCATCACAGAACGCAAGTCATTCAAACCAGACAGACACAAATACTTTTACAATACTGGACCAGTTTCAGAAAATATTGTCCTCACTGGACATAAAAAATAGGGTTCAGGTTGAAAAATAGAGTAGTTACCCTTTAAGGAGTTCTTAAGAAGATACACTTATAATTCATCATGATTATGAGCCATCACTGAAAAATGCAGTAATGCACAATAGTAGTTTTTACTCATTTAAACTGTCATCTCAGTTACTTACATTTTTGATTGTACTAAATCCTGAGCAAATTTTACACTCTATAACTGAACATTTAAAACTTCTAGAAGGAAAAATTTAAAACTTTTAGCAAACATAGAGCAAACCAGGCAATTCAGTTCATTAGAATCAATAATAGAAAGCTAACAGCCTAGTAGCCAATTTTTCATTACTCCTAAGATTTTAAAAGAAGAATTTTCAAAGAAGAAATTACTTTATTGTTATAGAAGACTAGTTTTATAATACTGCTCATATTCTAAAAGAAATAGTAGCACAAAAAAGCAACTTCATCTTAAAACTACTGTAAACTGTGTAAAACCTCAAAAATTCACACAGGTAAAACATGTGTGTGTGTTATTTCATTACATTCAATAACACATACTAACAAAACACAATTTCTGGTCAATAAAAGTTGTCAGTACAAATGCATTTAAGGAGCTGTGTGTGTCTTAGAGCTTCTCACCATATCAAAGCCGGTGGTGAGTAAAAGGTCATCTTTGGTCCACAGGATCCTTGAATCCTTGTTGTTCTGAAGGCTCTTGGCACTCTGTGGGACAAAAACAATGCAAAATCATAAAACAGCTGGCAAAGTAAGATAAAAAAAAATATCTTACACATCTTACTTGACTACTTTTTCAACTTATTAAAGTCTATGTCTCTATGATGAACCCAAACTCTAAACATAACCTTGAGCTATGGTTCAAGATAACAGGGGGGGGTGATGAGTGAGTGATTTGCCGGGAAGAGACAGAAACAGAGAAAGGAAGGAAAGAAGAGAGAGAGGACTCTTCCCTGCTGTCTCTGACAGATCCCTGTTGCTGGACAAAACAGGACTTGTCCCATGAAAGGAGCCCTTGTTATTGTTGATCTTGCAAACAAGGTGACTTTTGCCCCCGACTGAAGCTTAAATTACCAAACTGTGACACGGTCTGTGTGTATGTGAGTGTTCATGACATTGAGACTCTATTATCCTGTTTCAATGTGGAATATGTGTCAAAACAGCACTGTTATACAGGGTTTGATGGCTGGTCTTTCAATGCAAACGGCATTTTTTAGAGGCATCAGCTAAAAACAACCACAAGTGCTGAAATAAAGAATGTGCATGTTGGTAAAGACGGTCTGTTAAAGATGGGTTTGAGGCAAGTGTAAGGGGCCATGTAAGTAAGTTAATCTGCTGGATTTTTTACACATTGTACTCAACACTCAGCTGCTATTGAATCAAGCCTTAGATGTGCTGTTATTATGCGGGGGAGTACAAAAAAGAGACAGGATGTGCAAGGCTGGCTAAATGACTGTCGATCAAATACCTAAAAATGTGGTTCCTAAGTAACCTGGGCTTTAAAACGCCTCACAATCACACTATTTAGGGCTTATCTGTCAGGTCCTAAATACTTTTAGAGTCTCGCAGCCGCATTCAGTCACTAAGCCCCTTGGTATCTGCATACTAATACTAGAGTTACCCTAGGCGTTCCCATAAAGCATGCAGGTCAGCGATGCAAAGTTTCCACGGAACTTTGGCCCCTCAGCCCACTTTGTCTCCCCAAATTACCGTTGTCATTTTTATGGCCACACTAACCCTGAGGAGCGTGGCTGGACGTCTGTGGATGACAGAAGGACAGAGGCTTATTTTCTGAGGCTCAGCACTCATAACCTCTCTACAGGCCACCTCATTCCCATGTCACTGTTAAAAGGCCGCAGATGACAAATTACAAAAACAAATGGGGAGAACTTGAGCTGCCATGTTGCACCCAATACAAGGTAGATTACAGGGTAATGGGACTCTGCACAGCTCAACCTCTATTAATGTAGGATAGGATTTTGTTTGGAGCACAGCTGAGTTTGGACAAATAAGGGTAAACATAGAAATATTAAAACCTTGTGATACACACATGTGGGCCCTATCAAATGTAACTCAAACCCCTCTTCTTTTTCTCTCCTTTTTGACGTCACTCTCGCCACATAAATGCCCAGCCTGGTGGTTTGAGAATCGCCTGCTGAGAGGGAAAAATAGATGGTCTGGCTATTTCGATTTCTTTAAACTTTCTGAATGAAACATTTTATCGTTGTTTGCTCTCCCCAAATCGTCTTCAGGGTGTTTCCAACTCCTGTGCATGGGGACAGTAAATGACACACATATGTCAACTCACTCCGGATGAGGCGTGAGTTTCTAGAGACAGAAGAAAACAGAGGATTTGGGTGGTCATTTTTAAGTCTGTGGGACTATTGTTTGTTTTACTGATATCAGTGAAGAGGAATTTTACAGTTCACTCCCTTCCCATTAGAGCATTGTAATTGTAATTATCTAATTTAGTAGATAAAGATATAGAAAAAATGTGCCACTAATTTTTAAATTTAACATCTTGTTGCTTAGTTTGCGCCCTGTTGCAACTAAACAATAACTATGTGGTGATCGGGATAGCATGCAAATGATCAAACAGATGTGTAAAAACATATTTAAACAAAGCTAAAATTTGTTGTTTCTCTGCTTCCAGTTTTTTAAAGAAATTCTGAACAACCTCAGTGTGACAACAAGACTCCAGGAAGTTTCCGCGCCCAGCAGATGTTTGCCAAGTAATAGAAACAACATGTTACTCCCCCAAAACCATAAATGATCTTTTTTACATTTGTTTCAGTGAAAATTAAAAAACAAGATGCAACATGTAAATCAATGAGCCTTTTTTTTCAGCTCTTCCAGTCTTCACGCTAAGTACCTCCTGGCTCCAGCTCTGACTTAATGCATAGATAAGACAGTGGTATTAATCTTCTAAAGAAAGTAAATAAGCTTATTCCAGGCTTAGTACTGCACACGTATCTTTTTCCTGGATACAAAAAGATGAGATGGATATAAATCTTAAAAATTTGAGCTGAAAGTGTTTGAAGATTATTTCCCAAAATTCTTGTCTTTCCGCAGAATATGAAGCTTATGCCAAGACTCCTGAGTTGGAGCTATCTGCTGTCAGTGGAGCAGAACAAACCATAAATCACAAGCAGTCAGTTGAATGTGTGCTTATAGGCCAAACTGGTGGTTTATTGTTCTCGGCTATGAGGGGACTTGACACCGTTACACAGGTCGAGAGCATGCTTTTAAAAAAAGGAAATTCTCAGATGTGCACTTCTGCACCTCTCTCAGGGCTGATGTGTCTTTGACCATACCAGCATTTTATCTGACACCATCCGTATGCGATGCAGATGTTTTCTGGCTCCTGGTGTGCTCCCAAATAGCTTTATCCACTGAAGGGGATTAGAAAACACTCTACTGACCTGGCTCTCAAACACGTTTTAGACGTCACACTACCAAAGGACTGACAGAGTTGATAATAAGTCCTGGATTGAATAAACACTTAAGTCGTGACTCGAGATCGTTTTTCAGCCCGCAGTCAGTCGGTGCGCCTCGTGCAGGTAACTGGACTCATATATGCCTTAATAAGTCCCTGCAAATGAGTCGGTTTAAAAAAAGCACAGATGTATTAGAGAGGTCCAGAGTAAACCAAGACCTTGAAAACAGCAATACATCAGTGGGACCGGGGGGAAGGAAAAAGGCTAAAGTCAGCGTGGTATAAACAGACACAGAGAGAATTCATTTCCATTGGACTGTTCATCACCGGCACCAATGGCTGATTTCCTTCCAGGGGCAAGACAATGCGGAGGTGGCAGTCTGACCAAACTAGGAACAAGCTGAGCTCTGACTATTTTAATCTGCTCAGGGTCTGTTTAACATGTGTCTGATTTGAATTTATGACTTAAAGCAGATGATACCAATTATGTTCATATCACATTCATGAGTAAACACACAAATTCTGCATCATCACTTTTGTTGCCATATTCAGTCATGCTGATCTCTTAGTGAGAACCAGATGTGTCAGACTGATGACTGTGTCTCAAGTGCACCATTGTGATTACTCTCTAATATCTGAGAAGCTATTGTCATCTATGACGCAAACTAAGGCCACGTTCAGAACAAATTCAGCCTTGCACAAAAAACCGCAGCCCTGTTATTCATTTTAATGAGGACACGAGGGCTGCGACACTACAACGCAGAGCTGTCAGGCAAAAAATTCAAGATAGGCTAAAATTATGCTGCAATGAAATGAAGAGTTCTTCCTTTAGGCAATAAAATACATGAAAGAGCACAATCCTGGTATACTATTTTTTTACTTGAATTCTATACAACATTTAACATCACACTTGTTGTTGAAGAAGACAAAATAAAATGTGATAACTTTTAAGAGTGAAGCTGTTGTGTGTGGGTTTTTTTCAGGTTTGATAAGCATTCAAATGCATTTCATTTTGAATGGACATCCTGAATCACTTTTTCTTTTTTTCATTGGCACTTGAAGCAACACATGCGTACTTCTGTTTGAATCCCTACAAAGAGGCTAAGTTTACGCTAGCTGCTCTGTGAGACCATATCTGTATCTGAGCTTGGGGTTGATGCTAACAACAGCATGCTAACATGCTCACAATGATAATGCTAACATCAGCCGGTTAGATGAAGTGTTAATTATATCCACCATCTAGTTTATCATGTCAGCATGCCAGCATTTGCCAGCTGGTACTCAACAAGAAACTGAGGCTGATTATCAGTAAAAAGATGGGAAAATTACAATTTTGACTGGATAACAAGCTAGATGAAAAGTCAGGGACCACTAAGGTTATAAGATTAATTCTCAGGAGAACATTAATAAATGTGCCACATTTCATTTAAAATCATCAAATAGTTGTTAAGATATTTCAGTTTAAAACTTTAATGTAAATGTCATATGTTACACTGATGCTAGACAATAAGTTAAGCACTCAGAAAGTCATTAGGATTAATCCTCTGAGCACTGTGGATGCCTGCCCACATTTTACGTCCATCCACCTAATAAATGTCAAGACATTTTACTAATACCCAAAATTGTCAACCTGCTGGTGGCACAAGAGGCAAAGTCAGGGGATCAGTGGGATTCTGAGGACCAAAAATGTATGTAGAAAATTTCATAACAATCCATCAAACAGTCAATTAGAAATTTTAGTCTTTACCAAAGTGTTTGACGAACAGACTAACATTGACACCAGCCTTGCTAAAAAGGCAGTAAGTGCTCTTCAGAAGCTTTAGAATGATAAAACCTTTCTATGGAGTAGTGGGGACAAAAAGACAAATTTCTTCCACGGGGGATAAAAAAAAAAAAAACAAAAGGCTGAAAATATATCACCTTTCTGTGAACTGTTTCTGGAGCAGACAGACTTAGTTTTGCCATTACAGCATCCCTCAGGCCCTCACTAGGCTGCCTGAGCCAACCAGCTCCAGAGCTGAAGGCAAATAAACCGTCCTCTCACAGCAGACAGCTATGATGTCATCCCTCACCCGGATATGAAGGCGCGTGCAGCCTTTTGATGAAGATGTCATCAGGCCTGAGCAGCTGGAGCGATACAAGTGCAATTGAGGATTAAGGGTTTGTGCTGGGCCTCAGCTCACCTTTACCCAATAAACAGTGTTTCAGCTTAAGGAAGCATAACGCAGCCGTCAGAGAGCTGCATTACTACTAACACCCGGGGCAGCCAAAGGACACAACATCTGGACCTTATGTGTGTGTGTATATAAATGTTGCCAAACAGTATCTCTCTGCTGCAGTCATAAATTTAACTCAAATCCCATTCACCTAGAGCTCCCCTCCACACGCCTGAACTTTACCGACATGCTACAAATCGATCATGACACACTTGAAAATGAGGGAGAAAAGGAGAGGGGGTGAGTGAGAGAGGAAAAAAAAGAAAAACAAGACAAATGTTTTCCTTAGCAGCCGAACAAAGGATCCAAGAGGATGGAATTTGCGGAGAAAGACAGGGAAAGGCAAATGGCTCGTGACTTGACAAAATATATAAAGGAGGTGCAAGGAATCAGTCACACCTGTTTGAGTGGCTGGCTCACACACACAATAAAGGAAGTAGAGGAAATGACATCACATCTGGGAAAGGAATATCACCAACACAGGTGTCTGCATCAAAATGTGGGAAAATATTTTTTAAACTACTAATGAACTCGATCTTATATGGAAAGCTCAAGAGGAATAAAAGCAAAAGGATGATAGACTTGCTGGCTATGATAATGCAAATCAGCCTCAAATGACAGCAGGCAGGATTTACACCACAGTTTAACACTTTTCAGACACAGAGGATGTAGACACAGGAAAGTGCCAGTCAGCAGTCTGGCCAGTTACGGTTTTATGGGTCTATTAAATATCCTCTACCAATATAAACAAAAGAGTATCACTCCATCTTCCTTCTGTCCTTCCACGCTAGATTTTTAACTTCTGAATTTCAACAGACGGTGTGCACATCTGTGTCACTCTCGGAGAATGTTGATTCACCCACAGGGACGAATATCAGGTGTCTACATGCACATATGGGAACTATCACAGTCTCTGCATCTCCCTCCATCTCTTCCAATGATTCTGTTTCTGTCTGCCTATGCAACTTTTCTTATGTATGCATATGAGCTTCATAGGGTTGTAAATTATATACACAGTATTATATACAGTGCAAGCGGTGCAGAAATTAATTAAGTGTCCTGGAGAATGATACGCTTTTTTCTTAACATCATATTATGCAGTTTAAGTACTGCATAATATTCAAGTCAGATTATATTTGTTTGGATCAGAAACATTTCAGTCATGCAATCCTGCTCTCTTCACATAATGTTAAGTCTTACTGTCTTGTTTTTTTCCCCAAAATTGCAAAATCTAAAGCTGTGGATGTACAAAAACAATGCTAGCTTCATCCCCTCATAACTAGTAGATGCTCAGATAAGATAATTAGCATTTGGCTTAAGCTTGATATTTTAATATTCAGACATCACAGCAGTGAACTCTGGGTTAAAAAAAAAGAGGCTTGTGACCCATTTAAAAAGTTCAACACATGATGGTTATTGCACTTTTTTTTTTTTTAATATTTAAACGGATACTTGCTGTTCTGCTTAGCTGAGTACAGTGCACAGACAACAGTACACCATACAGTACACAGTCCCAGCTGCAGCCACTGATCTCTTCAACCTGCTTCTCATTTTACCCTCTCTCTCTCTCTCTTTGCACTCCTCTCACAAATCATCTTATTTTTCCTTTAATTCTCCCTTCTCTAATCAATAACTGTTGCCTCTTAGCTTTCATCACCCCAGAAAAAGACTCAGTCGAACTCTTTTCATCCATGGCTAATTAGTCTTTTCAGCAATTACTGGGTTTTTCCTTCCTGTTCTGTCTTCATGGCCCATTTAAGTTGGGTCTCTGAGTCAGGATTCACTATCTTGAATGTAAGTTTGACTTTTCAGAAGCAAAAGCAGAAGCTTTTAGAACTAGGAAAGAATGGGGGAAAAGAAGAAGACAAGGAAGTGGGGAGGTAGAAGATGGAAATCAAACCAGTCATTTTATTCTTTCATTTCCTTTGTCGTACTGCCCCTTTTTTCTCCATTAATTCAAACCATCTTACATTTCGCTCATCTTTCCAAAAAGTCCAGAAGCCACAAGCTGTTTTCTTATTTTTCCATACTTCTCCTGCTCTCTCCTTTCCTGAAGATGAAAATTAATGTGCAAGGTCAGCAGCTGAACAGGGAGAGTAATCTAAGGAAATGACAACTTGGAGTAAATCTGCTAGGTGCAGCTGTAAAACTATAAATCCGAGAGGTGACCCTGCTGACACAAGAGGGTCATTTATCTTGAACTCATGATGAACAAGCTGTCAGCTTACAAAGTCCATGCAATCTTCAAACAATCCTTTAGCATCACCTTAAAACTCAGCATATCCAAATTGGAGCTTAACATTCCAACAAAGTCTGACTTCTTCTGATTCATCTTCCAGACTGTTACCGCCATCATCCTTTTTTCATATTTGCCTTGCTTGCCGTCATTCTTTCCCCTGTCTCATTTCCTTTGTGTCAGCAAGTAAAAAGCACCGTGCCTTAAGAAACAGTTGAGATGTGAGCCAACAAGACAATGAGCACAGTTACAGAGCCAGGTCTACTCTGCAAAGACCAGGCATAACCTGCAGCCCCTGCAGGGGGGGGGGGCAAGTGATACGAACTGGAGTGATCCCCAGTTAAATATAGTATTCAGCTAGAATGGGATATCCAGAAGTCTTTCCCGGGGCCAGTTGTTTTGATTTTTTTTTCTTCTTTGTTTCCTTTGAGCTTTAATTGGAACAAGCATGTAGGGGTGAAGATAAGATACAAAAATGGACAGAGAGATGGATCGGGAAAGAAAGGGGGATACTTTTGCAGGGTTATATGCACAAGACACATCAATCTTGTGGGGATCAGGGAGGATTTCCTCGATTTCATCCTACACACTCCCTAAATACCACATATTGCCTTTATTATGAGGCGGCAGGTGCAATGCTGTCATGAATGTTGTAACCGTTTCTGATGGCTTCAAACAAAATTAAAAATGAGACCAAGTCAGATCCAAAAGCCAGATTTTGCCAATAAAATGAAGTCCTCAATTTCACATATAACTATAATTACTAGTGCTGAAACAATCGTAAGAACAGATTCTTTTCGAAATCAGTCATTTTGTCAGAACCATGTTTCACCAGATCAGAAGCTCAATATTATTCAGATACTATCAAGCAAGACCAAGAAAAGAAGCAAATTCTAACATTTGAGAAGCTGCAACCAAAGAATTTCTTTCTTGAACAATAACCAATTATCAAAATAGTTACCGATGAGTTTACTACTTGATTGATCCACTCACTGTTTCAGCTTCACACCTAAGACTCTCCAACAATATACAATATATCCATAATTACAGGTTTGTGGCCGACAGAACAGAACGGGCTCAGCGTCTCTGCAGCAGGGTGACTTTCTGAGAGACTGATTGCCACCAACTGCCCACCGCAAATACGTCACCCTCTGTTTTACCAGGGCTGGAAAAAATACTGGCCTGATGAATTACTCTACACATGGAAAAAATAAATCAAGAGTCGAAAAGAAGGGAAAAGAGGTACATGGAAAAAAGGTTTAATAAGAGATCAGTAGGCCTCTGGATAGTGGATGACAGAAGTAAAAAGAAAGAGCATGTGGAATTCTTGGGAAGAAAAAGTGAGTGATGTAGTTAACGAGAGATAAGGAGAGCTACAGCATAGGTGAAAAAAAATGAATCGATGCATTGAGTAAATGATGTGTGATTTGTCGGAGAGCAGCTAAAAATACAGACAGGAAAAATGGAGGTATGCACAAGCGCTCTGGTAGTCATAACGCAGGAGGCCCCGCTTTCTCACTAGTGTAGGCTTTCAAGAGCTGGCACTACTGCTGCTGCTGCTGTGGTCATTTGTTTGCTAAAGTTTCTGTTCTATCATCGACACTTAAATGCATACAATTAGATTTCCTGAGAAAGGCTACAATTGTGTAAAAATGAAGATTTGATATATTTTTATTTGTCAGGGGACCAAGATCCATTGCGGTAAGAGGACAAACAAAACAAATACCAAATATTGCAAGCACTGTAAGTCCTGGTGGTGAAGGAGTAATCTAATCCATGCGTGTGCATCAGTTGAGGAATCTGAGGGGGCAGGTGTAAAAATCATTACCCAGCCTGAGCCAGTGCAGGTTGTTTGCTATCCACTAAACAGATGTAACCAAGGATCACTTGTATTTTTATTTTGCATAAGTTGGATGACTACAGACAAGAAGAAGTCATCTATCCAAGCATAATACACTGATCAGAGATTTCATCTCAAGCTCTCAAGCATCCAAAAAGAGGGCCAGCTAAACTAGTGGGGTAGAAAATGTAGTAAATAAAATAAATATTCACTTGATCCTACCCAATGCTGTCTAATATTACCAGTAGTGTCATGATTAACACATCAAGATATCATGAAATGTTGTCCAACATCAACTCCATGTCCTCCTCAGTGTTTTTCAAGACTACTTTTTGGGTGCAGCTCTGCAGACTTGCATTGTGATTTTTGGTCCAGGCAAGGCAAACAAATCAGTTTAACGGCCCTGCTAAGTGTAATGAAACACCAAAGTGGTAGAAAGGCTGTGATTATTGAGCCACGGTGCTAATTGGGCCGTGTGGCCACAGTTGAGGTCCAGCCAGCCAATCGAGCCAGCTTATGCTGTGGTCACCCCTTTCTGGGGCCAGAGGGACTACAGATTGGACCCAGTTGCACCACACTGTGGAGGAACTGGCTCCAACTGCACTGTGCCTACTGGCAGGGGCCTCCCTCTGGGAAAAACTACCCAAGGTCACAGAGGCTGGTCTTGGATCAGGCACCATACAGAGCTAATCGGTTCCTGGAACTAACATGATTAACGGGACCACTGAATTGCCCGAATCTGCATCTTAGTCCAAAAGAAGCACTAGTGAGCCAGAGGAGACTTCAAGTGCATGTTTGGTGATCTCTAGGGGTTTTAATGGTTATTGTGGTTGAGGTTCAAGCGATGAATATTCTAAAGATGCACTCCGTGGCTTGGTTCTTTAAATCCAAACTAAGATCCACAGAGTAGGACACAGAACTAATGACAGAGGAAGGAATGATGCTGCTGAAGATAGCATGAACTCTAGGGGCTGATGAGAATCTGCACGCCAGACCTGCTCTGCAGAAACAAAGAGATGATTCTTTGAGAGGGTTTCTTATGAAGACAGGGTGTGTTAGACAGAGTGGGAGCACACAACACACAACTAATCATGCCCACACTGTAGGAGATACCACGAAGGCCTCCAATCCCCATAGCCTGACCCGGCCCTCCAGTGCCTGTTGTCATTTACAGCTCTTTCATAGAGTCACGGATACAGCCGGCTGGCTTTACTCCTTCCCTGAAACCACATCATAGAGGCTTCACATCTTCAAAGTACCCCCACACAGTGGTATAGAAGCATGAATTGTGCACAGTAAGGTTTGCTCGGGAGGCACATGTGTGCAAGGCAAGTCGTGTTCATGTCATTTGTGCATAATCACAGAATCCTTTATTCTGTGTCGCGGTTGAGTGTGTTTTTAATCTACTATTTGTTTGCAATGATAAACGTGTGATGTTGGAACTTTCCTGCATCAACTTCAAGGACTTGAGAAATAATTCATGACACAGGAAAAGTCCTCAACAAATGGTTAGTGTGATTATTATTACAGCAGCAGGTGTGAGCCTAAAGAGACTTCAATGTTTAATGAGATCAAAAAGTGTGCTGACTCATATCTTTTAAATACTGGGTATCATTTCATTGCTGACCGCCCAAGTGTTGACCCTTGGCATGGTGCATGTGCAGCAGCAGAGAACGGGGCAGCTGACTGACAACTTGATTGAGTACCTCATCTTCACTATGTTAACAAACAGCTCAATCTCCTGCTGCTGCTCCGACTGCTCCAATCCCTCCCTTAGCCAGATTTACCCAAACACTCAGCAGCTTCACTCATCAAGAGCTTTTATTTCGCATTAAACCACAAATTGTAGCGGAACCTGTTGTCTTAAAGCTCAATTAGTAAAAGAGGACCTAAGTTGGCTTTTGTTGGAATAGGATGTGGCGTTTGGTAAGACATGTGTGAACCAGATTTCAGGGCCCTCAGTACTCAAAGAAACAGTGAGCACAGAAAGCCTCTTTCCCCCTCAGCTCATTATGAATAACGCTCATTTTCTTTGGCCTCCGAGAACAAAAACATTCAGCACCAATACAGGTATGCACACCTGCGTCCCATTCCCATAACCTGTGGCAAACAGCAGCTGCACTGGGGTACAGTGCATTCTTTGAAAATAACCCCTGTGAGACTCCACAGGGGAAATTATTTTCAAGGGTTTGCTTTAAATCTTTGCATTTTGCAGCTTTCACCACAGTGTATGTTGGGTGGTACTAAAAGAGGATCCTCTGCATAGCCACACCAGTTCCAGACATTCTCCTTTGTTTCTAAACACACAAGGCATTTACTTTAAGATTCACAAAATGTAAGGCTTAAACATGTGTTTATTGCATAATAAACTGTTATGTATTCAATATAATTATAATATTTGCAATACTTATCCTAAATCTCTTCTTTTCACCTGAAACATATGGCTGTGATTTGTTGGATTATAGTAAAAATATTACTTTGCTGTACTTCAACTCACTCTATTTACTTATTTTGTCAGTTATATCTTATCATTTAATCACCATTTTATTGTTCCAACATTTTGTGAGTTTGACACAGTGAGAATATGTGTTACAACTTTGGTTTTGTATGTTTAAAAACAAAAATACAAGACTCTGTGAGGAGGCTAAAACTTGTATATACTTTTATTTTTCTTGGTTGGCAGTCCACTTGAGAAAAGTACAGGGTGCAGGCTGTCTGTCTTAAAACTCTCACCTCTCGTATGTGGCACCACTGTCTGACCTCTTAGCTAACCGCCAGTATGATTAAGCCACCATACATGCAAAACACAGGTTTTATAATGCACTTGCAGACAAGGCAACAGTAATTGAAAAAGCACCAGCGTTTGGTCAAACGGAGGTCAGCTGCACTTTATCTCCCTCGGGGCTCTCTGAAGTTGGTCTTGGCTGTCTGGGGTCTTGTTCTCGCTCCGCCCTTTGGGGGCCTACTGTATATGGATGTATATATAGATCTCATTTGACAGTTTTACAGGCCGACCTCTGCTGTGCTGCTCAGTCTGAGTCAAAGTTAAGATCTCTGTTTGTTTCTATGATTGTCTTATAGGCACAAATTTATGATAGAGTATGTCACTGTATGCACATGCACACTATGTATTTACCTCACCACAGTGACCGACAGAGGCCTGATGCGCACAATCCCACCCATCCCGCAAACACCAATTGTCACACTCACACATGCATACACTCACACAGCGCCTGCTGCCTTCAGCTACTTTCCTTCCCCAAAACCACACACACACTTAACAAATAAAACCAAGGTAATTGATCGTTTGCAGAACAACACAGGGTAGAGAAGATCAACAACAAGCCAAGTCACACCTCATTGTGCTGTTCAGGCTCTTAAAAACACGTAAAGGAGTAAATTCTTCCTGCTCTGGTAATACCATTGGTAGCAAAAGACTTTTGCCAAGTTTAAACCAAAGACAGAGAAGCGAATGCTGTTTTAAATGGATGGATAATAGAAGCAATGCAGTGAAGAGGGTGATTAAAGCCACATTGTGAACTACAGATAAAGAGGGCAAACTGAGGTGAAGCCACATGGGAGCTATTTGAGGCTGAAAATTGTGCTGATGTCAATGTTATGATTAATTTCTTCTGTTAAATCAATCACAAACCTTTTTCTCTTATTCCAAAATGACAGAAACTTCCTGAAACAAGTGCTTTGCCTGTGAACTGAATTAGTTTAGCCAGTAACAATGATTATTACATTACTTAATCTTAATCCTAACATAATTGCTGAGCTTTTCGTCCCTAAAATATGAGAAAACACAGTGAGATTCAGGAAAAGCATGACTGACAGCTGAGGAAGACACTAATTCCCATGATAATGAATGCTCACTCTCTGGAAAGCAGCAGGAGAAAAGAGCTCATCGTCAACAGTTTTTGGCTCCAGGTGTCACCCACATGTGCGCATAGGGCCTTAAATAGTTGGAAACTACGAGTACCAGGGCAGCCAACACACTAATGAGGCCTCCACTCACAAACAACACACACATGTGAGCAAAGAGCTGCATCGCTGCCAGCTGGCACCCACTTTTACTCCTTTCCTCCAAAAAAAAAAAAACTTCAGCGCTGCCCCCATGGTACACACCCACAAACACTTACACACACACAAACACACACACGGTTAATTTGCTAAAGCACCTAAAAACCCCTTCAAAATGTAATTCTTCTCCTTGAAATCCCCATCTCTTTCAACCCTGCACTTCTTGACCCCTCAGCACCTTTTCCAGTGACCAACACTCATGAACTCATCCCTCTGTTTATACCAGACACACAAAAAGTACTTCAAACATGACATCAAACCAAACCCACGGCAGGATTATCACTTATTTTATAATAAAAGTAAGTATGAAAAGTTAGGTCCAAAAAAAATAAGCACTGATGCATTAATCATAATTGAAAAAGACTCCATCCAGCGCGGCAATGGAATTTCCAGATTTTATGCCACTGTTTTGCTGAGCTGTCCAGGTCAGCACAAATCCTGTTCCCTCATTAGGAAAGACTCTGTTCAGCTCAGCCAGATTCCCTCAAACTATAACCAACACTGGCAGTGGGGCAGCCAGAAACACAGGGAGCTGAGAGATGGAGAGAGAGAGGAAAAGAAAGACAGAGGAAAAGTAGAGGGGGTGGCCAAGACATCTGGGCTGAGTTAACCACTGGCTATTGCCAGGTCTTGAACCCAGCAGGGACTGATGGAGAAAGGTACAGGCACAACGCACTGTGCATAAGAGTAACTGGGAGTGAGTGAGTATATGCAAGGAGACAAATAACAGGAATGAGACAGTGAAGAGGGAAGAAATAAGTAAAGACTTGTGTGCACTTGTAGAAACAGACCTGCGGATATAAACTCATCTGAAGTATTGCATGAATAAGGGCATTTTGATTTACCATGAAATAGACTGAAATGTCTAACCAAGCTTATCAGATGCAAAGGTACATTTTCATCAGCCATGAGAAGGTCAAAGGTCACAAGAATTACATCATGTAGATGGGGATCAATCTGCTAATTGGCAGCTTGACCTTTGTACAATTAAAGACATATTTCCTAACAGGTGTCTTTATTTTTAGTGTTATTAAAAAGATTTGAGATTCCTATAGTTAGGGGAACGTGTGAGTGCATCACGGTGTTGCTAGGAAGAAAAGAAAAACAAAAATGTGCCTCTCAGTCATCATTTTTAATATTTGTCAAATTTGTTTATAAGTTATCTTCCTCTGCTGTGTTAAACTGTGTACTCTATTCCATCAACCGTTCACTGGGGAGGTGAAAATGTTATGAAGAGAATGCGGCTGTGTGTACAGAGGAATATTTCTGCTGTGCCATGTTTACATTTGGTAAGGAAAATTGTTGAAATGCTAACCGCAGATTTTTACTGCTAAAAATGTGTTCAGCAGCCATGCTACACATGCAGAACGCGTATGAGAGACTGGCCAATAAATCACGTTATCACGCATGGTCACGTTCCAGCCAACAGGCATGACCGGGTATATAGATGAAAAGTTTTTTAAAACACAGAAGCTTTTTTGGCTCGGTTTTTGGTCAAATTATGCAGCTTGTGTGGCTGGAATTTAGAGCTTAGTGTTGAGTAAGGCTGTGACATATTCTTGGAATGAGCTCCCATTCTTTATAGTCATTATGTTTCACATTTAACAATGTTGACTCTGTCTCCCTGTGGTGTTAGTATTTGACACTCTCCAAACTCCAAACAAGCTTCATTGTGCGGGGAAGTATCAAAGTCTCATTCCCTGGCAAGTTCTGGCATTCTGTGAGAAGAAAATATTTGTTGTTAAAACAAAATACTGGGCATTTTTGGGACAGAGAAAGGAATTTTTATCCGGATTATGTGTGTACATGTGTATCAACATCTCTTTGAGATATTTTAATGGATATTTATATAAAACTCTTTTGAATCCTGAAGGATCAAATGTATCTTTGAGCCGGCGCTCCTCAACCTTGCTCAAACTTAAGAAACTGCCTCAGGTGCTTTATTAAAATTTACCAATTAGTCTATGAAATGTCAACAAACTGCAGGAGAAATACCTCATTCTATTTTCCAGGAACCCCAAGACATTATGTTTATAGTAATATAAAACGGAAAAAAGCAGCAAATCTCACAGTGGGAAATCAGGAACAAGAGATTCACTTAAAAGTTTCAGTCAACAACAACTGAGTCATTTATCATAACTTTTGTATTAATTTATCAATTAATAATTCTATAACACTAAATGTTTGTAAACTTGGAAACTACATCTTACAGATTTGAGTCCAACCCATACTGACGTTTTCAGGCAGAAAACAATATTTACAAATAATATGAATCAGATAACAATACATATTGTGTAATATTTACTAAAACATGAAAATAACTTTTTCAAGGATTCTTTAAAGCAGTCATGCAGCTTTTCTTCATCATTTAAGATGATAAATAAAGATATTGGACTGCTGGAGAGGGGGGAAGCAGGGAGGTCTGTTTGGGCTTTTTCACTATTTTTTAACACTTTTAAACTATTAATCATCATTGTATAAAATCATCAGCTGATTATAAATAACATAAATAATCGTTAGTTGTAGTCCTAGTAAATAAGCACAGATAAAATAAAAACAGACTGGCTCTAACACTGATAACATTGCTTAAATCTAAAGGGCAGTGACTCCTGTCCAGGTGAAAGAAAAACAGTACATTTCAATGTATTCTGCATGTATGTAATTAATTCTTCTAAATGCAGAATATAGATGTGCAAACATTAAAATTAAGTTCCTCCATTTCACTTTGTCTCTCCTGCATTGCTCTCCCTCTGGGTCCACATCTGAGATACAGAATGAAGTCTTCTGGTACTCTCAAAGAGCTTCATTGTGCTGCCTGCCAGAGTCCACACACACACACACACACACACACACACACACACACACACACAAAGTTCACTGTGCCCACCGGCAGTTTTTTCTGCCTATAATGAGAAATTTGAGTATGGATGCACACGTACACTCTCCCCCACTCCCCAAACAGTCGCACACTTTTCTAATTATGAGAATTCAAAGACTCATAGACAACAAATAAGTATAAATGTAGTTTATTACGACTGTATTGAAAAATCCAAGTATGGAGAAACACACACACACACACACACACACACACACACCTACCAGGGAGTGCAGACTGTGTAATTTATGGCAGGATATAAAAGATGGTATGAGTGGCTGCTCTCGGCCACCTATAGCAGTGAAACCACTTTGCTTTTCCTTGGCCCTGCCCAGCGTTCCCTCCTCAAGTCCAAACCCATTCAAGCTCGTGGTCCTCTCTAATTTCACCCAAAGCAGCAGAAGCTCGAGCAGAAAAAAGAGGAATCTGGCCCCCAAGTCCGGCAAACGATTCCCTTTTCCTGTCTCCCTCCTCTTCCAGCGACCACAGATCGACAGCTCTATGGCCAGCACTGGCCCAAAACTATGAGGGGTATTTTCAGAACTGTAATTTGAAGAGCACATGGTACACACACACAGACACACACTCACATGCAGAATAACGTACTCAGCAAATACACAGAGAGTAGGGGAAAGATCAGAAGATACAATAAGACGGGGCAGGAGACGCTAAAGGCGGCCAAGGCACGTGTCCTTACATCCACGAAACACCTCCTCCCGTCAGGATCAGGTCAGTAAGTGAGCCTGCACACACTGAGGTCTGAGCAGTCGTGTAGGCAGTGCAAGACAGCAGGGCGGAGGCCTAACTACATAGAGATGTGAGAGAAGTTCATCTGAAAACAAGAGGCCTGTATGGGGATGCTATGGCACGGAGAGCAGAACCCAGAACAACCAAGAGGGTTAAAAAACAAAAAAACAAAACAAAAAAAAGTTTATTTCTGGTGCTTGATGATTCACCACTTTGCCATCCTCACACTATCTGATTTATATCCAAGCAATTAATAAAGACGTTTTAAAGGCTTTATCACACTAATAAGACAACTTAATAACATTTTAACAACAGTCTAAATCATTCAGTCTTTTCACAGATGCTTTTTTTCAAACTTTTTCCCTTTTACATTACACTTTCAGTCAAGAGATATGTTGGAAGATGGAATTTATAAGTTCAAACGTTTGTTAAAGTGCAACATGGGCAAGGAAAAAAAGGAAGTAACAAAAAAGAAAAACAGACAACAAAGAAAAATCCAATCTGCTCTCCAGTGGTAGAACAGGGAGAGAAAGGATGCCACATGAATGGACGGGCTCTCTCCACAAGCGTGCCAGCTACCTAAATACAACCGTCTGTATGCTCGTGCACATACATAAACAGTCACACTGATTACAGATGCAGTATATACTGCCCCAACTGTCCAAGACCTTAATTATCCTGCGCAGTCTTATTTCCCATAAATACAGGGAGTGCAGGGCTGTAATTAGGGCCTATATTTACCCCACCTGGCTGGGGGAGAAGCCAGTTCAGTGCTGCCCACAGGGATGAGCCAGCCCCACTCAACTGAGCTACCATGGGCAGAATTAGGATGGTGGATACACATGAGCTGCGTCCCTCAATACAAACACAACAGACTCACCTCAGAGATAAAAAAAAAAATCAAATAAAAATGAACCATGCTAGGAAAGTTAAAAACTTACAAGTTGATCTAACAGCTAACCAAGTGTAAATACCAGTGGTAGAGAGCGTGGAACAAATTACTAATGCCTGAATTTACTAAATTGACTCATCTCAGGCATACTTAATAAATAATTAAGTAAACTGCTCTTTTTTTTTCTTGCTTAAAATATTTATCTAAAAGCAGCTGATAACCACTCTTAATGCAAATATGTAATAATCAAGGAGTGGTTATATGATCTTTCAGACTTAACTAACTGACCAAAAATAAGTCAAAAACTGATTGACATGCTGTGGATTTTAAGATACAATAGATTAATGGGAGCAAATGATACACTGGTTGTGTCCTTATTTGGACAAAAGAGGGCTGCTGATTTAGACAATCCAGCCTCTTAATTAGCCTCTTACACACCACTTTTATGACTGTAACTTACCAGTAATCAGTGGAAGTGAGGTGTGTATCCACTGGACTGTGGTACAGACACTAATAGCCAAACAGGAAAAGTGTAGACAAAATAATTTGACGGAGATAAAGAAGTAGCACATATACCATATGGGAGCACTGGTGATCATCAGTTGATTTGGTTATTTAACATGCAAACAGCACACTTTTATGGGTTTGTGTATTACAGGAGAGTATATATACACTGAATAAGGCTTTAATAATTCAGCTTCATTTTAATGCTCTGCAGCTTTTCGTGAGATATCCTTCACTAGTAATCTTCTCAGAGAAGAGTTGTGGCTTCTCTTGATGAAGACAACTGACTGGCTCTCAAATGAGAAGCTGAACAGACCTCCCATACAAATACAAAGGATACAAATTTTAAATAACTTGGACACTTCTTTGCCCCTCTCTGTTTGCTTTGTGGTCAGCCAGACTGGCCTTTCCCTGCCATCACATCACATCTAAAACAACAAACCAATCAAAAAAGCAAACTGGAGAAAGGGGCAGTGCTTCACTGTGCTCTCACATTGATCACAAACCAAGTTTTCTGCTGTATCTCCATGTAACCACTAATGAAATGTAAAATGTTGTGCTGTGTCTTGTTTAATGCTGTTGGACATTGCTTTGCATGTCTGTGGACAAACCAGAGCTTCACATTCTGCTGTGAATCCAAGTCACTGGCTTCATCATGTTTCAGTGTTTAGGAATTGTCACCCTAACCCTTTAAACCCTCTTACAGCAGACGGGGTGTTAATAAGAGCGGCTCTCCCATTCTCTTGAGGGGGAGTGTGACACACATTAAAGCTGTCAGGGTGAGGCCAAAGCCCACTCTGGCCTCTTCAAAACCTCTCAAAACAAGGACCTCAGGGGAGACAGTAGATCATAAAAGCCAAAAAAGAAAGAGCAGTCCTCTAATAGCTTTGATCTCAGTCCTTACTCTTCTTTGGTTTGAGGTGGTGAAGCCATGTGCAGAGGAGGACAGTGTGCTGACTCAGGCTCCTTCACTCTTTGGTCCTCCTCTTCATGGCAGTGAAGGATTATAGAGAAAGTGGGAAAGAAAGAGAAAGAGGGCACAGAGACACAAGGAGACTTGGCTTGATGGTCTCCCTGTGTCCTTGTGGTCCAGCGGTCTAGAAGAACTTTTTAGTGTACCATAGATCATTTTCTAAATTTACAATTTTGTTGGGGACACACTGGGGGGTCTTGCCCCCCGTTGGTCTTAATGTGAGCAAAGTTTGAAAAAGACAGAAAGGAAGGAGAGGGAAAAGAAAGGAGAGATCGTACAAAGAGTATATAAACTAAGCTTAACAGAAAAACAAGACACTTTATTTGGCCTGTCTTTCACTGTGGTTACTCACTAAATTAACATGGATATCTGAGCGACACTGAGGCAGTGGCCACACACAGATTTCATGTACTGATGGATGTTAAATAGTAGTGATGACAGGCTGGTTACTTTCTTTATTGATTATTTATGTAGAATCGGTGAACTGTTGCTGGGGGATTAATAAGAAAAATTCAACACATGAGAAAATGTCATAAAAATTTGTGTCAAGTCAAGTTATTTCACAACAGCTGATACTGGGCCAGCGGTGTGAGCAGTACTCACATCTTCTCCTTTAGTTAAAACAGTAATACAAGAATACAAAATAAAAACCCTACCAGAAGTAAAAATCCTTACTAGTTACCACATATCGTTGAGAACTTCGAGTTTAAAAAGAAACACAGTGGCTCATTATTATCAAATATTGCATTCTTAGATAACTATTATTAATTTATCAATTTTCAAGCAGCATTTTCCTTTTGAAGCTGGAAGGGTTGAAAGCTGATAGAAACTAATTCATATACCCTTAGTTAGTAAAATCAAATACAGCACTTCATATATCAGAAAATAATCTTTTGTATTCCACGTAAAAGTAGAATCTGCAAATAAACAGTAACCAGTAAAGCACATATTATTATTAAGTACAGTACTAACCTCTGAAATGTAGTTAAGAGGAAGTATATGGTATATTAAGCCAAAGTACAGGTATCTTAAAGTTATAATCTGGGAGACTTCAGTTCTGGTTGATTGTGATTACTGGGCAACAGCAAGTGTGGTTTAATACTACAGTTTCCATTATCCAAAGGAAAGTAAACAAACTTTGTTTCAATAAATTGAGGCGATGTACCTCATGTGCCTCTACCATCATTCTGTGAGCTGATTTCATGATGCATAAGACTTAAGTCTGCAGACAGCAGGGCACGGTAAAACTGAACTGAAACTAAGATTTGTTACTTTGCTAAAAAAGTTGGAGGTGCACAATTTTTTGCCTGCAGCTCCTCATCTGCCAGCTCTCTGCGGCTGCTCCTTCTTGTTTTCTTCCTGCAGTGTTTCATTCTGATTCACTGTCCAAAAATGCCAAAAATGACCAGTATCTCTTTTCACAGACGCATTTTTGATGAACAGTTGAGGTACATTTTAGATTCACTGACAATGCATTTCCTGTAAGTACTTCATAACAAAAGGCTTGTATTTCGCCAGCTAATTGCTTTTAACCTGAAGCTGCAGCAGTAGGAAATGTTGGGTTTGTGTGAGCAGTAATTTAATACGGCATTTTTTCCAGGAATGTCGCCACAGACACTCAGTTCATAATACTGCAAATATAAGTTTTGCACAACTTTCTTCAACTAGCCGTAGACACAATCACCATTATGTTACCTCACTCAACAATAGATAGCAACTTAAAAGACATATTTTCAGAAGAAATTCTTTCTGAGATCATAACTCAAATGTTGTAGATAATAAGTAAGCATTACACTCAATACAAGCAGTCCAGGAGCTGGTTTAAAGCATGCACCAAAAAGCTGAAACCAATTCCCAGATTTGAATCTGCCTTAAGACCTTTGATACATGTTTTTCCTCTCTCCTTCCCCCATATGGTCTGTTGCTCACCACTGTCAACTTTTTAATGAAGTCAAAAATGCCATAGACTTGGCTCGAATGTCCCAGCAGCACAACTCCACACCAGTAATCACTGGGCTCTTACTGGAGACGCTGTTTCAGACAGACAGACTCTACCCAAGTCTGAGTCAATCTAAACTAATGAGACCCTTTAGCTGCACAAAGTGATTTACATGCAACATCAGTGCAATTTTATTCGAATTACTTCGAGTTATTTGTCAAGTATAGCATGCAGAGTGACCAAGGAGCTGGAACAGCATTTATTCAGGCGATCCAGAGCGCTGCTGAAAAGCATAATGCCCACATTGCATGTCTGGTGAGGGAGAGACAGACAAGGCCCAGTTGAGAAAACTCAAACAGGCTGCTGCAGAGTAAGGGACTTCAACACTAACACACCTGATGTAAACATCCAAGTTCAAACGCTGAGGAGAAGCCACCCAACTCAGCTCATGTTACTTAAGCAAACACAGACACACATGCACTGTACTCACACTCTGTACTGTGAAGGCGTACAGTTCTAAGCGTGCCACTAAGAAAATAATCCTCCTGTACCTTTTTCACAGCGCCCCCCTCCCCCTTTCAGAGCCGATGACATCACAAACCTCTGAAACAGTACGCCTTTTCTTTAAAGTGTCAGAGCTTTACAACACATACTGAACAACACATGAGCACACAGCTATGCAGTCATCCTCTTTCTGACTTCAACACGGGTTGATGTGCCTTCCAGGTATGTCTATGTTCTAATATTTAATCTGCTGCGGCATGTTGTGTTTTTGCAGAATTCCTCATATTTACAAATGAGAGAGCCCGCAGCCTGAGGCAGACCGAGCATCTCAGTAATTAAAACACCCTGGGAGGTCCACCGCCGAAAAGTGTGAGATTTGTTCTACACCTGACTCGTCCCCTGCCAACCCCTCCCTCTGCATCCTCATCGAACCCTCAACACAGAGCTTTTCAAACACACCTTTTCTTCATTGTTGCTGGTTGTGAAAGAGTCCTACTTGCACAGGCCTGGTCGTCACAGGCGAAACTTTCATATTCAGTGTGTGAGAAGAGCAGAGAGGTTCATGGTCGTACTAGTTTAACGTGGGATGGAAACCCGTGGGAAGAGGAGAGCAGAAACTGCAGCTTGTGTAGCACATCCATAAATCAATAGTAGATGAATCACTGAGAACTACCAGGGGTGTGCTAACCGAGTTTCTGTCAACATGTTTATCACTACATGTAGTGAGGACATAAACAAAGCTTACAGTAAATGACAGTGGAGCAACAGGGGCCAGCGATATTTTTTCTCATAGGTAAGCAGGGCTAAATAAACTTCTGCCCTTACTGAATAGATGGTTTCTAAAATGCATGTGATCGAAGAGAGGTTGCTAGGTGTTGTGGCATTGTGGTGGGGGCTTTTTTAAGGGACTTACCTGAACAGGAGTCAGCTGGGCTCTGGGGTCAAACACTCGCAGCATCTTGTCCTGAACAGAACGGAAAAAAAAGGTAAAACTTAACTGTAGGACATGAGAAAGCTGGAAGCATGATATTTAATTTAGCTTTACAAATCAGTTTAATGCTCCTTCTACACCAAAAAACCATCAGTTTTAAAACCATTTTGTCTTTGTGGTGATAAGTTGGCACTTAGTTTAATTCTCACTGCAAAAATGCATTTGGATGCCAGCTGATTTGGTGCACCGAGCTAAAATTGAGCCCTATACTAGAAATCCTACATTCATGACACTTATATTGTTGAATTTCTTTTGAAACTGTGTGTGCATGAGCAGCATATGAAGTTCTGCAACCAAAACATTTCTGGGCTGTGAGGCAAGTCTGTGTTTAACTGTAATTTTTACCTATATGAAGAGTATAATCATGACAAGGGAGATCAAAGAGCATCTGCAAGGTCAAGATTTACAGTTCTCTCAAAGAAAAGGGGGAAAAAATTGAAAGGCTCCTCTGCCAGCTGTTTCATTGAGACTAAACTGGACAACAATAATATCAAAGCTGCATATTAAAAACATCAAAGAGTTCATTCACCTCAGAATGATTTAGATAAAGGATAACACACACTTTCTGAAGTTTCCTCTGTCAGAGTGACAGGACGGATTCATCGTCCGCAAACGTGATCCAGTGACCTTTCGATGGCCTCGTGTGGCTCCACACTGGACAGCTCAAACATGCATTTGGTGTCAATCACAGCAGCCAATCAGAGAGGCTCTTGCATGATTGAAAGGAAATGGGGTCTAATGGGATCAGGCTGTGACCGGGACATGCGTGTCTGCAGCCATGTCACTCAATACTGCTGTGTGAGTGTGATCACAGCAGACAGACGAGGCTGATAGCAGGTAATAAGTATAGGGGCTTAGACTAAACCGGGCACACATACACATGTCAAATTAAATCAGAGGGCTGACAGTGACACAGTCAAGTTTACACACACTATAACACACACACACACACACACACACAGAGGGGCTTTATGCATCATACACAACGTAAATATATCATTTTAATCAGTCAGGCATCTCTCTCTCTCCCTCTCCCTCTTTCTATCTTTGTGTGTGTCTGTGTGTGTGTGTTTTTGTGGCCCACCCATGATGATGATGCCCTAAGGGCCTAAGCCAAAGGCTCAAGGAGCGGTGTCAAAACAACACACACACACAGATTCAAACTGAGATGGTTGAAAGCCCATCAGTCTGCCAAAATGCCAAAAATCTGGCAAAAACCAACCCTGACTTATGAGGAATCATTAATCTGTTTATGGTTGTCTTTTTTTCTTGACCGATCAATGAATCACTTTGTCAATACCATGTCAGAAAATTGTGAGGAATGACCCCCACAGCCCAGGCTTACATCCTCGAGTGTCATGTTTTCTCTTTAGGCAAAAGTCTAAATGCCAAATTCATTTATTTAACTAACATATATGAAAAAAGAAAAAGATTAAATACACATTTGACAGAAGAAAACCTGCCAATTTTATATTCAGTGTTTAA
This sequence comes from Ctenochaetus hawaiiensis, assembly GCA_029783645.1. NCBI lineage: Eukaryota > Metazoa > Chordata > Actinopteri > Acanthuriformes > Acanthuridae > Ctenochaetus > Ctenochaetus hawaiiensis. Next base: position 10,507,656 of record JAPZDY010000009.1, on the reverse strand, counting down.
CTTTTTTGTGGCTCAATTAATGGATCGACTGACTAATTATTGCAGACATACCAACCACAGGAAACTATCTGGCAATGCAAACACACATGAGGGGCTACTCACATAAAGATGTGTCCACCAAACAATCACACACTCAGGCAAGCAAACACACTCTCTCAAGCCTATGACAATAACCCATATAAACACACACACACACACACCCCTTCGGCTCATAAATGCACAGATGGAGGGTCGGGATAGCCGTGTGTGCATTTGTGTGTTTGTGTTTGTTCGCTGAGACAGCAGCTGTTTAATCAAAGTGATGGAGCCTCATTCTCAAGCTGCTGTTAATGAGTTTTCTCTGCAAGTCTGCAGCACACAACTTTCACATGTACGCAAACACACATGGACGCTGGGAATCTTCAACCAGGGGTGCTCTCTCCCTCTTTCTCCCTCCCTCTCTCTCTCTCTGCTCATCAACAAACACACTGCACTGCCAGCCTCCAGTTCCCAGTCTCCCACGGTAACCTGTGTAACAGCATGGCTGGATTGGCAGCTCCGGACTGCACGACCTCTTCGTCTATCTCACCTTTCTCGTCATGAGAAATACTGTCCTGAGTTCAGCTATAATGCTAAAATTCAAGGTGGACAGTGGACTGTAAATCCAGTGGTACCTCATTTCTAAACAGCATACCATCCTGTCCCATCCATCATTTGGATAAACACAGGCTTTCCTCCCTCTCTGCGTCTACTACCTGTAGACTGGCCATCCCTTAAAATGAATAGCGCCTTTCTCCCTCCAAGTGTGTCATAAATATACATTTCTCCAGGTCCAAAGAGGCCTGTCTTGATTCCTGTTATTTGGGGTGGTGGTCTCCCCTTCATCTTCCCCCTAGCCCCTGTGCTCCAATGTTTACCCTATGAGGGGCCTGGGGGGGATTGGACCCACATGTTGGCAGGCCCTATTTGCTTTAATAAGTTGGATTGGAGAGATTGGAAGGGGCCTTTCAGGTTAAATGACACCAGAGCCCAACAGGGCAAGAACCTTGGAGGCCCCCCAGCTCTGATCTTCGTTCACCTCCCCCTCCTTCTCCATTTCTTTTCAGGAGCCTTGTTCTTTCAGGCTACATCGGCAGGGGTGGTAGCTCTGGTGAGGATGATTATGCTGTCAAGGTAAATGTCACGATGGGGACGTAGCCTGTGATGGGTGGAGTAATTTGTTACTTGTCAGCGCAAAGACAAACAGCAGGGATCTGACCGACAATCATACCTGCTAAACACGCACATGTGGTCAATTTTGGTGTCAGAGTTTATTCCGTCCTAAGCCCCCAGTTAGCTCATCATGCATTGTCATGAATACACACGCGGGGCCCCTGCCTCATTTTCACATCAATCAGTACATGTTGGATTACAAAAATGGTACAAATAAAAAAGTCCATTGAGGAGTTCACTGGGGTGTACAATCTGATTTTAGAAAATGAGCAAAAACAGAATTTGCATCAACCTCCACTGATGAAAACGCCTCTGGCTCCTCTTATAAATTAAATATATTCATTAAACAATCCCACCTCAACTAGTAAATCCCCTCTTTCTCTGCCCCCTACTAATAAACCCCATACCACCATCCTGACTCCTTCCTCCTCCTACAAAAATATTAACAACCTAATGGAAAACTCTTCAAGCTGTGTGATTATTTCCTAATGATAGTAATGAGAGCAGGGCCATATGGATGCATAAAAACTCGGGGAGACTTTCTCTGCTCTTAGCTTTTCCCTGTGAGCATTGTAACTACTGTGCATGTCAAAGGAGTGATGCTTGTCACTTTCTGATTAGACTTGAACTTGCACCAGAAGATGGAAGGGTTCAAATGGGCTTACAGGGGTGTGCGCTGGAGGGAAACAAAGATTCAGGGGTCGGGCAGGTTGAGACAAAACAAAAGCCCCAATAGATTTATTCTTCACACACAGGCTTGTGCCCTAATTAACAAGTCGATACAGTTTACACACTTAAGAAGAAAATCTCCCCAAGTTTTCTGTCAACTGTGGCCAAAGTTTCTCTGTCATCACTAATACCCTAATAAAACAAACCCGCTTTTAGCTTTTACGTCATTGGGTTTACCAAGTTTATGCTTTTTCCTTTCAAGGACTATTCACTTATTCCTAATGCAACATGTGATGTGATCCCCACCCTTTTCATGAGCGTTACCCCTGTTGACATTTTGATTAAATCAACCCCAAATAATCAGATAAGGAGCAGCAGTGTTCAAAAAGAAGGCATAATGTGCTGAATGTGAGCCACTGGCTGCATCTAGTGGTCACATGTTGCGACTACAGCACTCAGACCTTAGCCCATGCAGGATTAAAACTGTTACAGGAGTATAACTAAATAATTTTACTTTAAATTGTCGTTACCTTGCAGGAGGAAGCCAGCAGGGAGCCGTCTTGTTTCCAGCTCAGACTCTGCAGATGGTCACTGTGTTGCTCCAGAACTGCAGACACACACAATGTCATTCAAAGAGACAAGAGAGGGAAAGGACTAGACACAATGTTTATGTTGTACCTTCACAAGTTGGAAAGGTTCAAAAAAAAAGAGGAATGATGATGTTTTACAACATGAACACAAAAAGACAGCATATGTACAAACCAAGAGCACGACAGAAAAACATCTGCAAGGTTACTGCAGGAAAAATGCAGGACAGAGATGAAGCTTAAGCACATAAAATTCATACAACACATAATAATGCAAAGTATGGATGATTTACTCCAAAGAATGGATCATATGTCCTTACACTTTCAGCATATGAGAGAAATTGTAAGCGTGACACACATTAGACTGCAGTGCCGTAAGTGAGCACAGAGCAGCTTATGACACAGAAACAGATGAGAAAAGATACGCACACAGTGGTTTGACATGAACTTAAAAACTTAAAAACACACTCACTCAAACATAAATTTGACTCATCATTCAAACACTGTTCTTCAACCACATATGAGCAAGA
>JAPZDY010000009.1:10467554-10496991 GCA_029783645.1 Ctenochaetus hawaiiensis | reverse complement strand
GGCAATAAAAAATGTAGATGCCTTTCCAGGGAGCAAGTCTGTGCAAGAGTCACATGTTTTTTTAAAACTGTTATTTACCTTCTCTGGGTGCTTTATTGCAGCAGCAGAATCAGGCAGGCGGCAATCTGGAGAGTACAGAGGGAATTAAACTGAATGACAATCATGTCATCACACAAGCCGCAGACCATTTGGGAAATGCCTTCTCTTCTAATCCGCAGCTCTGTGGTGAAAAGTGGGATCTGGTGGTTGGCTCCTAAGTGATATTGAGAGTGCTGGGAAGGGTGGAGGCACAGGGAGAGAAAGGGGTATGAGAGGAGCTTGTGTGTGCCTATATGTGTTTGTGTCTTTATGAAAGAAGACGAGCACGAGTGAGAGACGAGAGGGAGTGAAAAAGAGGTTAAAAAAGAAACAACTTTGATTAGTTCAGTATACAGTTTCATGCCTCCCAGCTCACTTTGGGGGATTCACAAAGACGTGTGGCTGCAAATCTGAAAGAGCTGTTGAAGGTGAACCATTTTTGAACTGCAGCATGTATCTGTTGATATGCAGTGTGCGGATATGCGTGCAGAGTCTTTCATGCCTTTAGGGCCTTATGCATGCATCCATGTGCCTGTGGACGCCTATTGTTCCACTTTGCGTGCACATGTACCACTTGTGGTAGCCAATCCCAGACTGTTACTTACAGAAATATTTGTGGGCAGCTCTCTGTGGCTTCCCTTCATCGAAAGGCCTTGTCAACTTGAATGCTGATTGCCCTGACGTCAGCTCCCAACCTCAGCCCTGCCTTTTATGTGTCACTGTCACCATCTATTTCCGCCTAGTGTGTGAAAAACAACTCTTTCCGTCTTCGCAGTTAGGTTGGATCAGGGGCTGTGCTACTGTTAACAGGCCAAAACCACCACCCAAATGAATGTGCTCATTAATCTTCACGCTCATGCAGCTCATCCAAAACAATTGGAAGGGCTTAAGATGCGTGTGAATCAACAGCTGGGTAAGTTTGTCATTTTTTAACAGGCAGCTGTGTGTTGATTTATGTAAACAAATCAAACCTGAACAATCCCAGTAAATAAAAATACAAACAGCCATCAAATGAGTGTTAACTTGCTGTAATTACTGGTGTAAAACCTCAGCAGTTTGTCTCGCCACTCTCTGGAGTTTCCCATGTTTTTCAAAATTCCAACCTGTCACATTCACTGTGAGAAAAGAGAGCTGTCATCTTAAAAAAAAAAAAAGAAACCCTCTGTCCATTGCTGTACTGTTGAGTCAGGCCTGCTAAAATAGTATCACCTGTCTTGTGAAATCCTGAAGGCCAGAGGGTGTGTGTGTGTATGTGGTTGTGTGTGTGTATGTCTGTATGTGTGTGTGTATACGTGTGTGAAACTGTTTCATGCTGTAGAAAGAGGAGATGGGCTTCTACCCTGGGGGGGCAGTCTGCATTTCACAGGAATGCAAAATCATGTTGGACTCAAACAAGCAAACCATCAGTAAAGGTGCAGATGGTTGTTTCGGCCAAAGGGGACAGGAGTGTGCCAAGTATGTGACCCATCACCCCAAAAATATAAAGAGAAAAAAAATAGGGCCAGTGTTAGATATATAAACTTTACAAATTGAATGTTTCACAGTTTTAGCCATTGAAATTAAAGGTTTTGTTTGCTGCTTTTTGTGACTGTATCTTTCAATATCCAAAATGCAGTAAAAAGAATTGGTTAGGCTGAAGGGAAATTTAATCAAATAATAAGACAATACACTTTTTTTCCATGCCAAGATAAAGAAAAATGACTGACACTGCTAACGCTTTTATGCTAAATATGTAGCTACAGCTAACAGCCAGATAAGCTAATGTTTTAAAAAATACACTAAGCTTAAATGGGAGGAAACAGCTAGCTTGGCTCTGTCAAAAGACAACCAAAATCTGTTTACCAGCACCTGCAAAGCTCACTAGTTAACACACTGTATCCTGTGTGTATAAAAGCTGAAGTCTTATAATGATTTACTGCAGTACAGTCGTTTATGTGCCAATTTGATTGAAAAACATTACATCGTCACTTTTACTTGCTGTTGTCAGTAAAGATTAAGCAAACAAGGTAAACCGTGTTAATTAGTGAGCTTTACATGTGCTGGCAGGCGGATTTTAGTCTCTGAATACAGAACTGTTTCCAGTCTTTACGGTAAGCAAAGCTAATTTGCTGTAGCCAAGTATTACGTATAAGACATATGACAGTAAATAAACTTCTTATCTGACTCTCTTAAAAAAAAAAAGCAAATTTCTTCAAAATTCAAACTATTTCTTTAAAAGAGATTATTTGGATTGAGACTTCCTCTCACAAGTCAGTCCAGGTTCTTCGTGGCAAAACTGGATATTTGTCCTCTTTTTCCAAAACACCACTACCACACCCTCACTTTGTTGTAAAGCTGATAATTGAGTTGTCCGTGAGCCTCATTCCTGTGGGAATGTATTTTGAGTCCTCTTCTTTTTAAACCCCTTTGCCAAGAACACACACAAAAAAAAAACTACCTCTCCTTCCTGTAGCTCTCATCTGGTCTCACTTTAGGTTTTGAGGTCTTTTTTTGAGGGGGGGCAAAACAGAGCTACTGGTTCAGATGAGACCAGGATGGCTTTTCTTTTCTGTGGACTTCCTCAAAATACATTTTAAAATAATTTGGACTCTGTTCTGACCAAACGCTCCTCTTCACACCCTGAGATAAGTGTTGCAGAAAAACAAAGCACGCTCACATTCTTCGGTGTCTTTAGTATTGGCAAAGGCCTACTGTGTTTTTTTTTCCACACAAATCCAGGATGCTGACAAGCCAATAGACAGAGACTGAGGGATTGAGAGAAAGTGCTTTGAGGTGACTGACAGGCGAGATTAAAGAGTATTGGCAGTTCTGGCACAAAAAGTAAAATAATGAAGTGCAAATGTGGAGAATTAAAGTTTGTCTGTGCCAAATGCTGATGCCGAAGATAAATTAATCATGTACTTAAGGATTACTTACGTTATAAAAAAGTGGGTGGGGATTTGAACTCTAGAAAGATAGTTGGCTCTTAAAAACTCTTAGGAGTTGCTTTAAGAAGGTAAAGTCCGTGTTAACTAAGAGGCTAAAGGACATAAAGCTGGAAAGATATACATCTATTGATGCAGGTGGGGGAAATGTAATTATGCAAATAAACACACATGTTAAATGATTCGTTTAAATCTGGTTTGCATCATTTCTTGGAGTAGAATACAATATTACAGCAGCTTGATGAGCTTCATAAACTTAGTCGCTTTCTGGTGTTGAGTTATGTTATAAAGTTGATGTTGGAAATGAATTCACAGTAAATTTGATGCAACAAGTCAGAAAACCAAGATTTCCAGATGCTTTTTCTAGGTTAGCCACTGTTAGCTATACCAGTTGATAGCAAAGAATTATGTAGGTGTTAAACAATACTACATGTATGACTGATTTCATGAAACTCAGCTGAGACAGAATTTCTAATAAACACTTTGTTACCACGTCTTTCAGTGCTATTGAGGCACAGAGCAGCCATTTTGTATTTTGAGGTTGGGTTTGGAGAGAATCACTTAGCTTATCTCAAGATTTTATTTTTAATGGTGACTGTTTAACAATGAAATAAACAAATCCCATGATCTCATGGTACTTAAGACTTCAACAAACTGCGTCTTTTATTTTTATTGCTTTTACTTATTGGGCATATAAGTGTAGCTTGGCTTGAACTGTATATCTACAAGATGTTATTGGATAATGTCATCTCACAGCATTTAATGAGAACAGGCTTTAGCTACTTTCCTTTTGAAATAGTTGACTGCACTGTTTCGCAGTCAGCAGAGACTCAAGGCAGTCACTGCTCCCAGATAGGAAAAAGTTTAGCACACAATTGATAAAGAAAGGTCATTTTTTTGTTTTTAATACTACTACTTTGGTTTGTGTACAGAATATACACAAACAAAGATGTTACATATCAGTTAATTTGCTTCAGTGGTGCTGGCAGGTTTCAGACAGAGCCAGACTTTCTTTTTCCCCCAAGTGATGCTATGCTAAGCTAACCAGCTACACGTTGTAGCTTCAAATTTAATGCACAAACATGAGAGTGCTGTCAATCTTTCAATATAACTCTCCACTAAAGAATGCATTTGCCAGGATTTTAAACTACTGATTTATGAGCAAGCTTTACATTTGTATAAAGATGCAAATGTGACATTCTGTCTGTCATAAACAATATTCACTGAGGAAGACCAAAGTCAAAACTTCTCCATAACTGTCTCATAATACAGGGAATGATGTAGGTTACAGGCTCCTGACTGGATTATTATCATTGTGTAAAATAAAGAGCTGCAGGCACCTTTGAACACTTTCTGCACAGAAGTTAGCAATCAGCCAGACCAAAGGAGCAATTTTGACTATTAAGACCACCCACCTGGGAGATGTGGGGGGTATTGCAGGGTCTGCAAAATTTTATACAGACTATATGTATATATGTATAGCAAACACACACATACATGAAAAAAATGTGGGATCATATAGGCAATAGGGAATGCACAAACATGCTCGCAGTTGTTTTCTTTTTAAAACACAAACAGTTTGATGTGGATCTCATATGGAGCCTTCTGGGATTACTAGCCAAGATGACAGAGGATGAGCAGCCACAAATTGCAAGGAGTTTGGGTTGGGTGGAGGCTGGGTCTGGGAGTGAGGGAAGACAATCTGTGGCACTGTACCCAAGGAAAGACTGAGGTAATTACCTTCTTCTCCTCAGTAAGTGTTCAGTCTCAGTGTAAAAGTGTTTTTATCATGCCATGAACCTCTCCAGACAGTCACAGGCCTCTGACATTTTTGGACACGCTCTGACAAAAAAAACCCAGCATTTTTCCACAGTCCATCACTGCTCTGACTATCTGTGAGCTGAGCCCTCATTTAAATCATCCAAAACTCTCCTAATGTTTCCAAACTTCTGAGAACTGCACGTTTGATAAATGTTTCCTTGCCCCTGGCACACTTTTTTATCTGAGGCTCCATTTGATCGCTCTTAAAACCCTGTGACTCCAAAACTCATGCAGCAAACCAGCAAAGTATAAAAATAGTTGTTTGACATAATGCACAGTTTGTCCAAAGTTTCTCTCTGGGTAACTGTGCCCACCACTGAGGCCTTTCAGACTCACAGTCTCTGATCAAGGAAGGATAAAAGTTGACATGTGTGCACACAATCAGCCAGTCTTCTCCCATTTTAAACCGTCTCTCTTATTCCACATTAAAAAAGGGGGAAAAAAATGACTTCTTCTTCCTGATCTGCCTTAACAACAACGGTGCCACACACCTCAAATATTCCCTTTGAAGCTTTCAGACCAACCTGTGCTGCTGTCTCAGGGTCCTATCTCCCTGAAACAGATCAGAGTGCAGATAGTGGGTGATGTTTTCAGATACATATATGTTCAAAACCCTCCTGTGTTATTGAAGCTGGTGGAGTTCAGAAACAGGAATGTTGATCGTGTGATAAAATTGACAATAAAGCAGCAGAAGCCATTGAAGATTCCTCATATTGTTTATTTTCTCACTAGGAGCCCTCATACGTTGGATTTTACATGGCCGTTTTTTGGCTTTCAGCGTTCAGCAAAACGATCCCTCACATGTTTAAGCTGTTGACGTTTTGTTGGAGCGAGCTAAAAATTGTGGTTTTTCATTGTTTCTGCTTTAATGCAACTTTATTTTTATCACTCCCCATTCCACATTTATAGTGTTTATAAGTAAAAACGTCAGGGTACACATTTCATATACGTATAAAATCTGTTTATACGTGCAGTAAACTACACATCATTTTACATTGGGGTTCACTGCTGGGTTTTTCAGAGAAGACAAGCAAAGATATCCCATTTTTGGTTTTTCGTAAGCCTCGTCTTTCTCAAACACATGTTGCTCTGACAGGATTACAACAGTGCCCAACCTGGAGAACCTTGAGTTTCCAGAATTTTCCTTTGATCCGGAGCGTGAATCACATTCCAGTGTCATGTATAAAAGCTTTGTTTATCCTTTCATTCATTACACAGAGGGGAGATGTTTGGCTAGCATATGTGCCTCTATATAACATGTGGAGGGCAGAACCACCATGTATGGATGGATGAGGACAACACATTGTGCAGATATTACTCCCTGATGAAAGGACTTTTCTCTATTTCCCTTACAGTCACGCATTCAGGCAGGAGCTTTTTTCTTTTTTTATGCCTACCACAAAGTGATTACAGCTTCTGCAGTGTGTGTGTGTGTGAGACATATGTTTTTTGGGAATACTACCTTGATGAACAGGGTATAATGTTGTGGCGTGTGGACGCAGAATGAGACTTTTCTCTGCGGCTCAAAACAGAAGCAGGTGCAGTGCCCGTAAACACCACATCTAAGCAACAGGCTCATATATGTTACGATTAAAACAAGATGTCCTGTGAATGAGTCAGCCGCGCACACACACACACCACATATGTTTAGCTGTAGCTCGAGGCTCGGCCTTTGGGACCACGGAAGGCTTTGGCGTAGTGGTGGTTTAATGTAATTAGGGACCCTGTTTGCTCATACAAGTAGGATGAGCCCCAGAGGTCAGCGGATTCGAGTCGGTCTCATGATCCTATCAGAGGATTACAGCTTCCTCCTTCCTGTTTGCTTCCTCTTGGCCATACATCTGTGCTCAGATGCCAGCCAGAAAGAGTGTTCTCACAGATAGCAAATGGTAATTACAGTCCCATGTTTTGGGCAATTTTCTCTTTTCCTCTCTCATTCTCACATGTGGTTAATCTTTGTATTTTGGTCTCTTGCCTGTCTGTCTGTTGTTAACGTCGTCTCTCTTATCCTCTGTAACTCTACCTTCCATTTCCAGACGTCACCCTCCAGGACAGTTTAGTCTGTGAGCCAGCTGTGTCTGTGGTGATATTACAGACAATTCACTACAAAAAACGCCTGATCAGTCACAAGGAAGGTATTACACAATTAACAAAGAGCTTGAGTGAGGTCAGAGGCCACATTTGGGTTCAAGTAAAGGAGGAGTAGCTTGGCCTTTCAACCTGAAGTCAGTAGTGATCTACAGCTTTCGTAATTTTAGGCAAAATACTGAAATTTAAAAATAACTCTCCTCTTTAAATATGAGAAGCAAAAGCACATTTGCAACTGCTGCTTCCTCTGAGGTGTGCTTCGAAGAGTTTTGATCACAATTTTTCATGCTTGCATCAAATGTGCAAAAATAGTTTTTTTTACTTTAAATGCTTTACCACCACACATCATAACAATCTACGAATGTTTGCACTTCCTTTCTTAATCCTCTGCCTGACGCTGCAGCTTTCATCTCCCCCTCTGATCTTCGTGCCTTTGAAATGAGCGGCTCCACACCTGCTCATCCCCAGACATTTAAACAGCATAAGAGCAGTGGAACATACCCCCACATCCTCACTTTGTTTATAATTCCACCACTCCACGAGCCAAGAGGCAGGTTTACAGGAGTTGTCTGGAAAGCTATGTTGAATAGAAAAACACCGGACCCTCAGAAGTCTGGAACATGTACCTGGTACTGACTTTTACACAGCAAAGATATCCAGATAACTCCAAGATCTACGTCCTAAATAGGCTTCTGTCATATCAGGCAGGTGGGCATTAGATGCTTAAGAGCACCATGGAGTAGAGACGGTGTTCTGGTGTTTGCTGCTGTCTTTATTACAATACAAATACAACACAATATAATAACTTTTTAATCCCACTAGGGGCAATTAGTTTGGAGCAATTTGATGTGTACACAAATACAGTAACATACAAACAAAAAATGAACAAATAGTAAAAGAAGCTTTAAGTGGTTTATAAATAAGTTGCTGTATGGAATGCAGGCATTTTTTAATAATTCAAGTATATTTAGAAAATATTTCTATTAACTAACAGCATCAGTGAAAAGTTACTAAGAGGTATTTTAGGTATTTCTTTGGTTGCAGAAAGAATGTGCATTTTTGCTTTAAAATGTGGAGCTCTGATAGACAGATATTCTTCTCTATTCACTTCATTCGATTTTTGTCACCAGCAATACTGTTTCTAATCCTGTTTTGCAGTAATGTTGGATATGACACAGAACAAACCACGTCTGCAGTCGTGCATTGGCAGAAAAATAAATGCATGCGTGCAAGATCATTTTTAGGGCACATAGCACCACCAACTGATGGAAGTGTGAAATTACACTTTTGAGGGGGGACGTCACACAAGATCTGAGCAACACAGATTCAAATGACATAGAAACAATGAGCAAACCTCACAAACATCCCAGTGAGAGTTTTAATTCATAACTGTAAAACATCCTCTACTCTTAACCAAGGGGGGACATTACATATTACAGTATTCTGTGCAGCTGCATGCAACTTAATGTAGGTTAATTTGTTTGAATTTTGTATGTCTATGTTCATGGTTTGAAAAAGAGGTTGAGACCCTTCTGTTATAGCTGCCATGTGAGGACTGTTCATCAGAGCCCCGGAGCTCCATCAGGCTTTGTCTCAGAGCACTTCATCCACTGTCCACACCTTCAGCAGCAGAAAACTTCTTTTTCACAGCTCAGACTTCTGTCCATCAACCTTTTCTGTGGAGAGACAGGAGAACAAACCAAATGGTAGCTTAAAATGTGGATGTTATAGGTTAAATCTACTAGTACAGTTGTGTAAAAAAAGACAGAGATCTCTCATAGACTCACTTTTGGGGATGAACATCAGCGAGCTGCTAAATATTCAGAAGCGTGACAGTCCTTCTCTTGGTCCGTCATGCAAGAACTCATGGCCTAATCCATTGCCACATTTTCCACAGCAAACCTATTTTAATATGATTAAATCCATAAGGTTTAAATCAGAAGGTTATATCTATAGATTGCACAGTTAATGACAGACACAGTGTTGGAGAAAATTCCATTTAATCCAGTTTATTGTAATGAATATCCAGGAGAGGTAATCTACCTTAATGGGTCCCCATGCTTCAGGGTGTCTGGAGACACTGTCCTCATGGACTGTCTCTGAGAAGGCTGGCCAAGGGGAAGAATGCTCAAACTTTGACGTGCTGGAGAATAACTCATGCCCACATTCAGAACACACATACACACCTGAGGGGGCAAACGTATCAATGAATGGATTTTAAAAAAAAAAAATACTGGGACCTCTGCATTCACTATGTGCAAATTAGTAGTTCTTTGGCTACTCACCAGGTTCAAAATGATTCTTATATTCTTCTCCACCAGTAAAAGAGCAATACGACATTTCTTCCATTTCAAATGTCTCAAAACCAAAAGAAATTTCTCTAAAGTCTGAAATGCTTGTTTACAAGGAGTCACTCGGCTTTAGCTGGTACAAACCTGCTTGACCAGATCAAATGTCCTCCTTGTGTAAGACAGACTTCATTCCAAATATTTCCACTTGATGGCAGCACTAATATCACTGTGCATTAGTGTTACAGTTGGCTGGTTGGTCAGCCAGTAAGATGCTGAATATGTGTGGTTTTAAACTTCTAGAGTAATATTTCTTTAGATGTAATTATTATATAGTAATAACTAAAAAATGAACATGACATGGATTAAGAAAACCAGGTAATCAGGAGGTTGTTTACCTCAGCATGAGAATAGCTTCATCTTACAGCCTTATCTAAAGAGGAAATATTTAGTTTTAAGAGCCATCAGGTGACCTTACCTGTCCTGCGGGTCTCATTACAGACTCTGTGATACTGTGTCTGATTGAGTAAGTACTAAGAACTGAGAAAGAGCCAGTAGAAACAGTGACTTTATTATTCAAAAGCAAGAATATACACATTAGTCAATTATCAAAGCATTGTATTATTTATTTATAGTTAAAATATATTCAACTAAGTTCTTATCACACCATTCATTGTAATCCATTTACATAAAGCCTTTCAAAAGTGAGAAAATAGAATGTCTTGCTACTTTTCTGCATCTGGCACACCAAACACCGCAGGTAAACGCCATTGTCAATGAACACAATTTTTAAAACAACACAAGTAATCTTTGGGAAAAGTTAATATAATATCAAACTCCTTGTATGCAGCCAGTTCAACAAGGTGAGTGTTATTCATTCTCAGGGTTTTAAGGGAAAACATGCAAAGACAGCATTGGGGGGTGGGGTGGGGGGTTGGGGCGTTAGGTAATGAGATCGTGTAATGATGGGTCTTGTGGCAGTAGTGTCCTCCAGTAACACACACAGTACATTTTCAAGTATATGAACATATTACGTTCAGAAAGCAGCTGGTGGTTAAAGTAGGATCACGTGGTTAAAAAGCAAGTATATCTCCGCCTAAACATTCAGATAGTCGCTCAATGACATATACTTATACTCACAGTCTAAATCTGGTGACTCGGAAAAGTCTTTCAGTCAGAAAAAGCTTGAAGAATCATGAGAAGTCTATTACAACTGCTAGACAATCTCAATCATTATGAATAAATAAGAATCAAAGTGATGTGCTGGTGACTGTTCAATCAGTGATGCTATCCTGCAGATGGTTGCATAATTAAAGGCGTGAAGACTGGTCGTCTGTTCTTGCTGTCAAGTGAAGTCAACATTCATCAGAGCCCCGGTGCTCCCTGATTGGGCTTTATCCCAGAACTCTTCATCGACTGTCCACACCCTCAGCAGCACAGTGACAAGTTTAGCAGCTCTTTCCTTCAACAGCCTCACTTACTGTCCATTAACCTTGTCTGTGGAGAAAGGAGAGAGAGACATGGAGGTGAGAGACATGCAAGAGTGGAGCCTTTTCAGAGGTCCTTTATTAAAGCAAATGCATGTTAGTGAGGCTCAGAACTTTTCTTTTATCACAGGGGTGGTGATATAACCCTATTACTGTACCTTTAGGGATGAACTTCAGTGAGCTGCTAAATATTCAGAAGCGAGACAGCCCTTTGGCTGGTCCATCATTCACAAACTCATGGCCAAGTCCATTTCCACATTTCCCACACCGTACCTGGAACAAAACAATACACATCTGAATCAGGATTTTGATCAGTTCCATAGAGTAACCATGTAGCGCATCAAAAAAAAATACAGAAGCATAGAAAACATAAATCAAGCAACCTCTCATAGATTAAAAAAAAAACAAACTAAGATGAACTTTTTTCTTCTCATTGCACCTTATATGCTCCAGGTCTCTCCTCATGTTTAGACACACTGTCCTTATGGATGGTCTCTGTGAAGGCTGGCCAGGGAGATGAGTGCTCATACTTGGAGTGACTGGAGAACAGCTCATAATCACACTTGGAGCAGACATAAATTCCTAAGGGGTGAAGGAGGGAAGATAATGACTGTTGTGCAACATGACAAGACAACTATTTTTTACAAATCTTGTTTCGAGTGACCATAGCACATCCATCACTATGCTGATGTCTTTTAATCAATATTGTGTTATGCTATTACTTTTTCTTCCATCTGTTCCTTCTACAACATATTATATTTATATATTAAATCCACTATGTATTTTTTATGAATTCTATGTTAGATGCGTGTATTATCTAAATGACCTTTTAAATATTTTCAAAATGTTGTGTTTGTGTAATGGTCGACGTTTAACATCTCGAGTTAAACAACATCCAGTTTTGTAACAGAGTTGTTACACAACCTAAACACGGATTACAAACGTAACCAGGTTAGCTATAAAGTGTTTTTTCCCAGTTTTTATGCCCATAAGTTACATTTTCTGTGACCACGTGTCAAGCCCTCTCTCCATGTGTGGGGAGTCAAAGTGTTGTAACTACAGCCAGTTAACACAGGAGGATAATTTGTCAGATGTTACGATGCACAGCTGTTTCGCAAAGTTCTGCGTTGCAATGAATAGTTAGCTAGCAAACAGTGACTATCTAGCTATCGTAAACTCTTCAAACAATCTCTAATAGCATTTATTATGCAGAAATTCTAAAGACGTTTAAGTCATGCAAATACCTGGTTTGAAGTGGTCTTTAAAGACCTCGCCACCGAAGAAACTACAAAACGACATTCCTCTGCTTCAGTACCGTGAGTCCGTCGAGATAAACTTCGACGTATTACAGACCCAGTGCTTCTCTTGGTAAGACCTGGGTAAGACCATTGACTGTATGACCCACCTCTCATTTGTATTATTCTGCCTCTGATTGGCCATCCCGGTACTCTAACCCTAATCCTTAACCAATCGTATCCCTTTTACATAAACCTGACTACGTAACTAAAAAAAAGCTAACCAATCACAGGCGGAGCAGGTCGAGTCTTTAAAAGAAAAGACCGTACTTCTTCTTCCTCCTTTGTTTTTGTTATCGGCGATTGAGAAATACATTCGAGGCGCATTACCACCATCTTTTGGATTGGAGCGGATCAACATTAAATTTCCTAATTTTGTGCTGTGACTTCGAAAAAGGATCCAAAGACCTTTCCCCCTCATCTTTTCATAAATGTTCATAATTAAGCTTTGAATTCTACACAATAAGCTTAGCTTTCATTACCCTTATTTTCCATTTGTTTGACTATATGAGAGGTTGCAGCTTTTGATCTATAACTCGCTGCCAAGGTTTAATCAGTCAAATCTGCAAAACATTCCTGCAAATACCTGCAAGTTCAGATTCAAACACTTGTTCAGTCACTCAGCATTATTTTATTTGTATGTCATTATATCTTGGTGGTAATGTTGCATCATATAGTAGGGTACGTCACATTTCAGAATGGAACTACTAGCAGACTGAGAGAGAATTATCACAAGATGGCGCTCTGCCCAAGCAAATAGGCCCACCTTAACTTGGCAGGTTACTGATTCCTGGTCCAAATTAAAAAAAAAAAACAGTTAACTTGATTGTGTGTGCTCTTATTATGCATGAGGTCTTTCAGTGAGCTTAATCCATCTTTCTCAAAAATTAATGCAAAACCTGTTGCCTTTTTAATTGATCACACCACAGCTTACTCAGCTGAGCTGCAAATATGGTAATTGAGTTTCCCTAATTTTTCCTCCATGACATGTCTTAATCTTTGTTATTAAACAAATCACCCTTTAGCGACAGGCTTTGTTGCTCTCTTAGGCCATACTAAACTGATTACAAAGTTGTAGTTCTTATATAATCACATAATCACATCAGTCTTTTCATACAGTCTCTGCTGACAGCATTTATTGCAATGTTGTCAAATTAGCTCATCAACTCTTATTTGGTGGGGTGTCAATATTAAATGAATCTTGCTCAGTCTCTCCCCCTTTTTATCCTTGCCACAAAGCAACCAAGAGCAGCATCAACAAATCTAATTCTTATACAGACTGTCTCTGCAAGTGTTTTCTTCTGTAACACGTCTGTCAACACAAGGGCATAAGTGAATTTTTCTGGAAAAAAAAAGACTGATTCCACACTCTCAATGTCAGTTCTTCTGAGAGTTTCCCTAAGAGGCACCACTGAGGAACCAGCTTGTAAGGCTCAATCATAAGCATGTTTGTACTGGTCTGAAACAACACCATTGTTGGATCAAGCACAGTTTAAAATTTTAAAAAAATGAATAGATAAATAACTAAATAAATGGAAAGTGTGAGATTTGGAAAGGTATGTGAGGGCAGAGCTGGTACCTCTGCAGATTGCACTGTGCACAGAGTGAACTGTGTAATTACAGTAAGTGCTTTCAGATTAACAGGTGTTTGTTCTGAGCATGTCCTGAGCACAGAGTCAGTCTGAGCCTTTTTTGTCTTTTTACAATTGAACTGTGACACATCAATCTGTCCCTCCGGAACAAATAAAACAAGTTTCCATCATGTTATCTTGTTTACAGTGTGCTGTGGGGGTATTCTGCCAATCATAGATCATGGGTTAAGGATGTTTTTACAAATGTTAATGTGTACATATGACTCACACATGCTGTTCATGAATTACGTATTAGGTAGGTGTTTGTGTCCTTGACCAGGTTTGTTCGTAAGTGGACGATTATTTGTGGGGCATGTTTATAAGCTTGCATTTTGTGACCGTCAGAGCCTGATATTTGTCTGGCAGTGTCAGATGCTTGGTTGGCAGGGCAGCTGAAAACACTCTCCCACCCCCAACACACACATAGACTCTCTCTCTCTCTCTCTCTCTCTCTCTCACACACACACACACACACACACACACACTTTCACACACACAGTCTGCTCTAGAGCCACAGGAGGCTGGTGGGGGTACGATGAGCTAACAGGATGATTCACTACCTTCCAACGATGCCAGCAAGCTGTTGCCATTACATTAAATTGCTTTGGTAGATGCTTCTGTGTCATTGATGCAGTTCAACAGAAAAGAAGGTGGATTTCAATCTAAAAATATAATGGGCAAAGGACTGACAAACTTCATATTCTTTTGAATGGAAATTTGTCCATTTTTAAATAACAAAATACACATTAAGGGCGCATGTTCACTGAATTCTTTGACTCTTTTTGCTGTCACACTGCTTTATTTGTTGCTCTATTTTGGACCCCATGTGTTCTTGTGCTTGAGAAGTTTTCAACTGCTGCACCAAATGCACTCATGAAGGAAATAGTAGGTTAGTCTAAGCATTTCATTTCATTTAGATCACATAACAACAAAAGTAATGTGAGCAAGTTGAAGTGAGCATAATTCATTTGGGATTAAGAAAGAAAGTCTTTATTGTAACTGTTCCTGGATTTTTCTCTAGAGTTATACATTAATATCAACATTGTAATATTGTATCAGATTTTTTTGATACATGTCTTAATATATAAAATAAAATTTCCAAAAAGCACAACAACAACAAAACTATGGGCATACCTAATAGCACGCACAACAACAGGGATAGGGCACCGAAAATATGATGTGGTGCCCTCTATGGTACCTTTTCAGTGACACAAAGTCATGGCACGGATCAGTTTTTCTTGCTAGCAGTAAAAAAAACCACGGAGAAGCGTCCGTGGTCGCCATGACACTTATCGCGAGAAGTGAGAAGTTTGTTGTCAAGCCATGGAAGGCTTCAAATTCTTCGTCGTGTGACGCTAATTAACTAATATTAAGTAAGAATTTTGTTTTGCTGACAAATTTTCAAAGACTGTCACAAAAAGGGCACATTTTAAAAACTGCATATTGCTTCACATAGACTTTTTATCAGCAACAATGAGAAACGTGACTTCCGCATCTGTACAGTTTGATTTCGCGGGGTAAGGACGAACAAGGTACCGCTATGTCAACCAACGAAGTATTCGTTAATTTTGTCACACGTTTGCTGTTCCCGATTCTCTTATGACTTTAATAGTTTTTAAACCATTTAATTGACAGTTGTCTTGCGTGTTGTAACGGCAGAACATAAAGTCACCTTAGTGCGACATCTTCAACACAATAATGTCACTGCTGTCCACGGTTGAACAAGCTATCAAGTTACGGAAAGCTGAGCAAGCCCAGACAACTGGCAGAATTCAACTCTACAGGGAGATATTACGGACTTTGTAAGTACCGCACATCTGAGTCAGTAACGACACTGAATTATATTATATTAAGAAGGGCACGATTCCACTTGTGCCAGTTTTTAGGAGGAATTCAGTGCCGGGGTTAATGTTCCTTTATATATTTTTAAAAATAAAAAAGAACGGAAATGCTAGCTGGTTTTATTTTGTCACAAACCATTTGATTTTGTTTGGTCACTTCTTGTAGCTAATGAGGCTACAGCGAGTTTAACCACCACATAAGTTTGGTATTTGTCTCTCGTTGCACCAACTGGCGCTGTGGCTTAGTTGGTTAAAGCGCCTGTCTAGTAAACAGGAGATCCTGGGTTCGAATCCCAGCAGTGCCTATTTTTCGTGCTCGTTGCTACTTTTGCTCTCTCCAATTCATATAATGTGCAATATTGTTTGTATATGTGAGAAAAGTACAACGTAAACATAAAGACCGAATATGTGTAAATTGTAGCTTTACAAACCTTACGGCAGTTACGTGTTATGTCAGATGAGGTATCAAATCACATTGTTTTTTTCCATTATCTTGAGTAGTGTAATTTATTTTAGCACATTTTATTATATAACATTATTCACCAAATGACGACAATGTTTTTCATTTTTTATAATGTACAGCTCAGTTTTTACTTAGTTGAACTTTTTAAAAAAACATATTAGGGCTGTCACAACATCAGATTTTCACACTATATTGTTATCATTGCCTTAAGAGTACACAACTATGATATCACAATATCTATAGAAATTGGAATGACATAAATGAAATTCATCTTTAACTAAGTTTATTGTGTGTTCTGTCTAATTTTATGGCAAATGAATTAAACTCAAAATACAAATGTTAAGGGAGAAATCTTAAACCATGACTGGAGTAAAAGTAATTACACTTTGTGAATTTTTCTCTTTTTCATTATGAGTGGTATCCAGAGTCACCCTCACCAACTGTGAAAAACATGAGAATGGAAACAACTGTTAGACAATATTCTCACAAGTACATTATTAAGACAATATCAACATTTAAATTGTTAATGTCTCGTTAATCATTGATACTGGTGTATTATGACACCCCTTAACCTAGCACAGAGGATCTTTATTGCAAATGATTGAATGGTTATTGTTCTTTAAAAAATGCTTTCATTTATAACCTATGTTAAAATATAGAATATGTATTCAGGCTTAATTTTTCACAGAGGAAAAAAAAATTATTTATTTGTTATATGTTATTGTTGAATGATAATGGCCTACTTGTGCCCCTCTTGGGAAATTTGAGAGTCACATTAAGTATTTTCCCACAGAACACCACAACCTGAGATCTGCTTTGAGGAGTCGGACTCTGCTGATGATGCTGCTACAGGTTATTCAGGTATAATATTATTCAGAATTTTAATACTTTTTATCAATACTTTTTATTTGTGAGATACAATTCTCATTGATCAACAGAAAAAGAGGATCTGTAGAGTAGCTTTGCCTTGAAGGCAATTTTTCATTTGTCACTTGATGTATTTACAAAAAGATTGTAAAAATTAAGTTAATATCAAATTTAACAGGATAAAAAAGCAGCAAAGTGGAGAGACATATAAGCAGTTTAATGCAATGTTATGACTGGTTGTCTTCTAAATATTCACACTCCTCTCTGCCTCCTGGTTCTCTTTCATTGTGCTATTTGTGACTGTTGTAAATTAATTGAGTGCTCTGAAATGCATGTGTATTAACCCCTCTGTACAGCCATTTTTGGCCTGGCCTCACTTGTAAAGGAGATCATGTATCCAAAGGGACTCTTAGGTTAAATAAAGGCTAAATACAGGAGTAAAATAATTCAGCTGTAACCACAGGTTTATTTGTTGCTATCTTCAGATACAGAAACCTCACCAAGGGAGAAAGAAGATATTGAGTTGCTTGAGCGAGCCTTGGAGAAAGCCCTTCAGGTCCGAACTGGTACAGGACCTTCCAAAAAACATGCATCTGGAAAGAAACCGGGTACTACAGTTGCCACTCCTACGGAGGGGTTACAGACATCTGCAGCTTCTAAAGGAAATCAGACCACCATATCAGCCTCTACATCTACCAGTCTTGACAGAAAAGAGCACAAAAAGCTGTGTGCATCAGTGTCCTCCAAACTGGGCTCAAAATCCTCAGCTAGAAAAAATCCTGGACAGTGCAGGACTAGAATCAATAGAAACAAAATCCAAAACTGTCCTGTCTCATCAGTTGGGATTTCACATCAACGGTTGGCAAGGAAATCACATCAGGCTGTCTCTGTGTCTGGCCCTCTTGATCCTTTGAAAAACAAGTCTAGTAGAGGCAACGTGTTGAGTGGCAATAACCTTGGCAAAGCTGCAGCACACTCCCTGCCCTCTTCTAATAACACAGCACCTTTTTCACATCCAGCAGAGTCTGTGGCTCACAGTTTACCTCGACAGAAAGAGTAAGTTTTTACACAACATGACCATTAAAATAATCCCATTGTGGGGTGAACATTTGTGCTCTGTGGTGTCATAAACATTCTGTTTGCCTTTGCTTCATGGCAGGATAGTGTTTGATCAAGTGGCAAATTGGAAATCTCTCAGGAGAAAGCAAAACAGGTGACCAAAATCAGTGCAACCGATATTATCCAACAAATTTGACTGCTTTGTTTTTGGGACACTGAGTTTCCTTCTCTGTGTTATCTTTAGGTTGTGGGACAAAGTTGCTGCCCTACAAAGGAAAGCTGTGCCAGGGAGGAGTCGATTTGTGGAGAGGATGAGAGTTACGGTATCCTTCCTTTTCTAGTGAAGCTTGTCAGGATAAGCTGTGAGGTCTCAGACAAGTTTTCCATGTTATGTAATGCTGAGTGTGGAAATACACCCTAGTGTCACAGTTTAGTTGAAATTCCACTGAGTTCAATTTAGAGTATGAGCGTGTTTCTGGACAGATTTAATTAACCCACTCTTCTCCAAGCAGTGTTTTGGGCTTGACCATG
Organism: Ctenochaetus hawaiiensis; assembly: GCA_029783645.1. Taxonomy (NCBI): domain Eukaryota; kingdom Metazoa; phylum Chordata; class Actinopteri; order Acanthuriformes; family Acanthuridae; genus Ctenochaetus; species Ctenochaetus hawaiiensis. The sequence continues at coordinate 10,478,618 of JAPZDY010000009.1, read as the reverse complement.
TTTCTCTGGCCCCTCTAGTTTCCCAAGGATTGGCCAGTTGGTAGCCCCGACCAGACCAGAGCTCTGGTTGACAGACTGACTCACCAAGGGCTTGACATCACTCAGCAGTGCCACACAAAAGAGCTTTTGGCCAAACAGACCCCAGAAGCAGCAGTCGAGCTGGGTAAAAGCAAGGACAGAGTTACATATGCCAGCACACACACAAAATTAGGAGTGGAAGCATGAGGGGAAATAAGAGACTGATGATAAACAAGTGTGTGGGTGAGAAGATTGTAATTTAGGAAGAACCTGCACAGGGAGTTGTCATGAACAGGCTTTCTGAGAAATATTTAGAGTGATATATCAGTGTTGAACCTTTTCTGAGCCAATCATATTCAGGATCCTGATACGAGAAGTACAAAAGTTTTCAAGTCAATCTGAAATGAAGAATGCTTTTTAACCCTTTTATATCACACCCCTGGTAATGTGTATTTATTTAACAATATTGGCCAAAAAAATTATATACAGTATCATGACATCCACCAAATAATCAAAGTTCAGATTTTAATGGCACAACACAGACAAATGGTTCATTGGCATGCTAGCTAGCAACAGCCACCTCAACCCTAATGAAACAAGTTAGATCTCTGAAAATTTTGTTTCATGTGGATTTAAACAGTTCCGGTGACTGCAAACATGACTGTAATGACCACGCTAACTTCAGTGTTTTGCCTTGTATTTCTATATAGGTGGTAAGACACTTGGAAGGTTGCAGATGGCAGCAGCAGAGCTCCAGAACTTTGCAAGCCAAGTGAAACAAGGTAGGAGAATAATCACTTGTATACCAGCACGTAGCCCACCTTTTCAAACTGTTCTTTCCCCCCTTAAAGAATTGTGTTAACATGTGTTTAATAATATAAAGGTGCTCATAAGCAGAAAAAAAACATGATTAGATGGTTTATTCCAGAGTACACACTTGCATTAAAGAGGACATTAGAGGAGAAATCATGAATATGTTCTTGAATCTGTGTTTGAATTATCATGTCTGGGTGTCAGAGTGTCACTCACTCAGTGTCTACAGTATGAAACATGGTATAATTTCCATTCCCTCCAACGATACAATTGAAATAAAGCTAAATGCCAAAAGACTTTCCATTCACACCTCTCGAACGACCGTATCACCTTCAGGGAGGGAGTTTTGTTTGTGGTTACCAGTTGTTGCTCCAGTGCACTACAAGTATGTTGCTTAAGCCAGTGTGAAAGAGACGTTTTAAATAATTCCTAACTACAAGCTTGGCCCTCACACCTCCATCTGGTGCTGTGAACACATGCATTCACTCTAGCATCTCACATGCATGGTACGGCATGGGTATATCTTCCAGAGAGGGATTTATAATTTATTGCATGTTAACAGCCTTTGAAAAAATGATTGTGATGCTCGTCGTAGCGCTCTAACGAGCTAATGCAGACATTCTTTCTTGGTGTATGGAAAATGAAAACAGAGCCGCAGCGGAACCTCAGTGCCAGATCAGTACTTTCCTTGGCCTCGACAGATTCCCCTCACTGTGACGATGAGGTTTTAAAGCTGTTTATCCTGACGTGGCTAGGCAAGGGCTTCGCTATTTAAAGCTGAGGCAGCAGAGCAGAAAAACGTTTTAGGGTACGGTTGCTCACGCTTTCGCTCTAAAAATAACCATATTTTCCGTCAGAGTGGGAAGCATGGGATCAATGGAGGCCAGAGGGAGGCTGTCTTTGCCCCACTGGGGCAAATGGTGTGTTGGGAGATGGGATGGGGGTGACACTGCCTCCGACTATAACCTACACGACAGAGGCAGAGCTCCGAGAGCTGGAGAAACTGAGGATGAGGGTGGCAATGCTGCAGCAGGAGATTTACCTGGAGCAGGTAAGGGTTGCACCATTTTAAGTACCTAGATATGCGCAATTTGTGCCAACTAGTAAGACTGTTTACTTCTGAGAAGTTGTGAACCATAACTGCTAATAAGTAATGTGCTAAAAGTATCTTCTTCTTTGTGACAGACTCTGTCGGAGGCTCTTGCACCTCAGATTTCATCTGTAATGCCTGAGCCTGGATGTCCCAACGTCAGTAGGCTGAGAGACGTTTACTCCCTGCTGGGTGAAGGAGGGCAGCATTTCCCTGCTGTAGTTCTAGACTCTGAACCAGACTGACTTCACAGCACTGATCTATCAGTTTAGGCGGTACTCTCTGCATTTTCATTTAAATAAATAAGAAAAACAAATAGAAACTACTCTCAGTTTAATGCAGTCCAGTGCAACACCAGCTGAATCCTACCTCTCTGGAACTGTCAATAAAACTACAACATGAAGTTGAAAAATAAGGGTGCTGTCATGGCTAACCTCTTTGGTTAGGTTGAAACAAATTCATATCAGTTTTTCTTGTAACTACTGTTTTATTGGATTGGGGCTAGTGTAAATTGTTGTAAAACAAACTTGGTGCTGTTCAAACAAACAGACAGGGACCTCATCAAAGAGGTGGTTCTCAAGCCACTTCCACTCCTGTGCTTGCGAAAGCAATTGAAACAACTACAGCATTTTATGATAGCAGATGTGGGATTTTAGCACAATTTCAAAAGTTAAACCACTAATAAATCGGTCTGTTGATTGACAGTCTATTGAATTGCAATATGTGGTTTCAGTATACTAGCAGTGTTCATAATCGTTTATTTTTATGAACTCTTTCTGACACCAAAGAACATTTATGCACACATTAGAAGCTACATAAACTTGTGCCAATCAAAAGAATTTCATTTACCCATGCGGCCTGATGGTGCACTGATGATGCACAAGGACAAATTACAAAACTGTCCATTCAACAAGTTACTTTAAGTCTATGGTCCTTTTTCCAGACCAGGTGAACCAAACTACAGGTATGAGTGTACTTTGAAATAAATAGCAGGACTGTTCTACTGGACTCACTGAGCAGGTGTACTTAATAAAGCGTTAACTCAGTGTATATTCATCCTTGAATGAAGAAGCACTGCATTATGTGAAGTGTCTTTATTTGATATGCTATTTAGTGTACTGTGACTATTTATTCAGTGTCTGATGCCATATAATAACCTGCATAACTTAAAACAAGGATGTGATTGTTCACAGTTTTTCTTGATTGCTGGTTCTGACTCAGGAGTTCTATAGTTATAAGTTTGTCACTGTCTATTAAAAGTCATGCTTTTTGACTTTAACTTTTTATGAGATTATTAAAAGGTCTTCTCGGAGGATTCATTTGGTATCCTCCTGTAAATGGTTGATTTAGCTTAGGAAGCAAACAAGGTTCTTAACCCATGAAAGAAACACTTAATCCTTTAGTTTTATCTAAAATAATAAAAATCAACATGACTAATTGTTTTCTCTGGAAAGCAAAGATTCCTAATTTTGGCTTAAATCTGTGTAATAGCTTATGAACAGCATGCTGTCATCTTGTGGCAAATACATTTCACACTGGGTATTTTTAATTCCAGTTGATCTTGTAATAAATATTTAAATTTACAGCTTAGGTTTTGTTTTTTGAACGGGTTGATGTTTTTTTTTATTTGATAGTTACATTTGAATATTTTTTTGCTGCATAATGACACTATTGTATTAAAATAGTGTGGCATGTAAAAACTTAACCTCAAAATGGTAATTGAGTTGTTGCAACACTGATTAACCAGCAGGTGGCACTCAACTCACAGAAGTGAGCTTAGAACACACCAGCAGGTGACTAATTGCTTGTTTTGTTTCTGTACTACTGTTATCAAAAGCTATCAATCGGATGTCAGTTGGATTGAAGGCTTACACAGAAAAATAAGTCTAGTTGTGGTAATTTATGATTCAGTAATTATTTCTAGTTAATGTGCAGCGTGACTTTAGACCTGCTGGTCTGCGAATTCAGAGATATAAATTAACTAAGGTGTTTCAACCTATTTTAATCCTGTCTATCACTAGAAGCAGCAAGATCGCCATGATATCAGTCTCATCCTCCATGGGTTCCAGTTTGTTCCCACTTTCTGGCATCTCAGAGTCTTTAGGAGCTCACAGTGTGATTGATTGTGCTTGTTAGCTATGAGTTTGATATGCAATGAGTAGTAAAACAAGGACAACCCCTTTAGTGTTTCTCAATATGATGTGTTTGATTTGCACACCAGGCTTTTAGAATTTGGCATACATTGAATAATAAGTGGTATGAAGCCTATATTAACACTTCTTGATCTGAGAAAACAGGTGAGGCTGTTTTACCCGCCACAAATGTGGTGTTAGGGTGTATGTGAGATGCAGAAGAGCTTGGATAGGCCAGAAAGGCTCATGCCCACAGATGACGTTTGGACGTCTCGGGCTGTGCCAGACTGGGCGACAGGTGGCACTGGGTTCACACAGCAGGGCGTGGGTGTTAGAGCCCTGCTGCACCAAACCTCATGTATATACAAACGCAAGGAATTGCACGTTCGAAGCTGAGTCACAGAGATGACGCTCTGGGGGGGCCTGGCTCTCTGCATGCTTCAAGCTGGAAATGGCATGTTTCCCTGAGGAGAGGAGTAGTTTATCTTCTCATCGTCTGTTTCCCTGCGTATGAAACAATGAGATTACAGAGACTAAAGCAGCTGCTCCTTGTTAAAATCTGAAATACACTACTTGCAAGATCTCTGTTCCAGGACTAGAAGTGTCTCACCTCTGTGGATTGCAGCCAATTCCTCTGTATAAGTCTGTAGCAATGTGCTGCAGGCTTCTGGTCCACCCATACAGTCTTGGATCAGTGTGTGTGAGGGGAGTAAAGGAGGAGGCAGGGAAGCATCCTTGAGATCACGTCAACACTACACACAGGTCCCAAAGGGAGTGGCGCCTACGCAACTCAACCTTCCTGTGACCTGCATACATCAGCTGCTGCCTGGCTCTTGCTGTCACCGGCAGAGCTCTTCCACTCCCACCACCATGGCCTGGCCCTGCCCAGGTTACCCATGTCTCATGCCTTTGTCCCATTTTTCTCACACCTCTTTTTGTCACATAATGGAAGATCCATGGCAATTTTACTTTCCATGGAAGAGGCTTTATTTACTTTCCCATGTACACATGCTCTCAAACTGAGTGGGACAGGGAGTTGAATAGTCTTTTCTTTGTCATACACATTCCTTCCTGCTTGTTCCCTTTTTTTTCACTCTTTTCATTTTCACTTTTTTTTTTTAGTCTTAAGTCCACTGCAGTGCTGGAGTCCAAGTACAAATCCACAGAAACCGAACAGTGTCACCAAGAATCCACTTCTCTCCTTCAAATGCTCATTGCCATTGAATGTCTCTTTTCTCCTGCACCCTGCCCCTCACAAACCCACTCCTCACTTCCCCCTATTGTGCCCATCTACAGCTCTGTTGCCGATTAAATTTCAGCAGAGATCGTTGAGTCATTGTGGTGGTCATGGATTAGGTTGCATTAGAGTTTATTATTTGATTTCTTCTACTGTTCAGCTGCTCTAAGCCATCTTCCCCCGTCAAGTTGATTTTTTTCTGCAGATGTGAAGAATACTATGTCTCCAAAAAAAAAAAGAAAAAAAAATGAAAAGAGAGAAGAAATTGTCCTATGAAGACAAAATCATGCTTGACTTTTATTTGAGAGTATTAGGTATCTCTTAATCTACTTGTGGCTTCTGGGCATCAAAACCCAGGAATCTTTTGATCTAATTATGAGGAGAAATCCTTTTGTTAAGCGAAAGTCATGCTGGTGTTTTTCAAATTCATGGAGCTGTTTTTAAAACCCATAATTATATCTTAATGGTTGCTGCTCACCCACATCTCTACTCTTTAAATATACAAAATGTCATGGACTCTGGATTTTGTGCCTGCAAGTTTTCAAGAGATCCATTTTTAGACCTATCTTAAAGATTATAAAGATTCTATAGATCTATAAAGATTTTTTTTTGGACACAGCTATCATGCGATTTAAAGGCCTGTTGTTACATCAGACATTATCTTTAAACACTCTTTAAATCACTTTTGTTTTCTGTATAATGATATGTAACAGTACCCTTAAATTTCATTCAGAAAAAAAATGCCAGTTAAGTCAGTTAAAAGTTCACGGCTAATTTTCAAAAAGCTTGAATAAAAAAGAAGATAAAATTTTTCTATTGCACATCAAGGAATGCCTAAGTATGAATACGTGGACATTCAGCTGTGTACACACATTTATCCTTGGATAATGCAGCTTTTCAGATGTTGAGGGGTGACATAAGCAAGTTTAAGAAAAGAAAGCTGTTTGTATCGATTTTCTTTCATGACAGGCGAGAGCACTGGGGGATTAACTACTACGAGGTTGCCTCCCATTCAGAAATGACCGGCACCAGCTCTGTGTGTGTGTGTGGGTGGAAATGGAGTGAGCGAAGCCTGTGTTTGTCATGAGTGATTTTCTGTCTGGTGTGGACGTGCTCATTGGTGTATTTACACCTTCATTATAGATACACTGTAAATTTCATTTTATCAGATGCCTGCATGCAAACAAAAGGAGGAGTGTGTGGGTGGTTTTAGGATTTCTTTTTGATGTAAATGTCCTTGCAATGATTTGTGGGGTGCAATGGGAACACCATTTCTGTGTAATTGCCTTATGAAGGTGACGCATCTGTGATGTTGCATTGTCAGGGGAAATCCTCCTCCCCCCATTGAGTGTATAGAAAAAATAGCTTTGCAAACTGGAATGTTGAGGGATTCCCCGCTCTCCTCTGATTTCCAGTCAGCAGTAGGTTTCTGTCATCCCCAAAGGAGGCTTTGTTACTGCAGGGAAACAAACAAAAAAAGACCGCAATTGAGAGGCAGAGATGGGGAGATGAAGAGAAGAGGGAGCAGTTGACTCCTCTCCCCTCCCCCTTCCTGTGCTTCATCAACCCCTTTTCTCCCTGCTTCAGTGTTTGATGTCATACAAAAGGAGACCAATCAGAACATTTGGACATCCCTGTGTATCTTCCCTAGCTCCGCCCCTTGCCACAGTCCCTTATATATCCTCCACCACCACATTCAGCAGAGTGTACAATGTGCTGCCAGAAAGCCAGCAGGCAGTGTAAAGAGAAACAGCCAGAGAGGGAGAGAGAGAGGGGAACAGTGTGAGTGGATTTCAGCGCTGACTTAGAAGCCTTCATCTGACACACTCCAGCTATTGCTGCTACAGTCATTTCTCTAGTATTTTGTAGAACTCCTCTTCCTTCGTCCCTTTCTCTATCTTGTTCTTTGTTTCTCCCGGCAAGAGCAGACTACAACCAGGATCAAAGAGGCCAACACTGCAGACTGGTTTAGGGATCTACCAGCAAAAATTATCGGGATGGGTTGTACAACAGGCCACCTGGCTTGCCAAACTCAGCCCCAGAGCAACTCAGGGCAGGAGAGTCAGTCCCTTGAGGCTGGTAGTGCCAAAGTGCCTGAGGTGCTCTCTTCTCTGGAACGTCTGTCGCAGGCCACTGGTGGCATGGAGAAGTCCTGGTACCGCTGTATATTTCCCTTTGGAATCATCTCTTTGGTGATCGGTGTGGCAGGAACGGGTGTGACCTACACCTATAATGACTTGCCTCAGACCAAAGTGGTGTCAGTTGTGCTACTTGTCATGGGTGTTTTGTTGTTGCTGATGGCCACCGCCTGTTGGACTGTCCACAAGAAGAAGAGGAGAAAAAAGAAAGAGAGTGGCTCATTCACTTCTGAGCAGTGTCCCTTGTGAAGCACGTGGGGAAAACATTGATAGGACCTCAAATGCAGAGACAAAAACCAGAGCTGGGCGCTGAGGGGTTGGCTAAGGAAGCCACCGTTTCACCTCCTTGCTGAATCCCAGGACTGAATCCCCTCTATTTTTTGTCACAGAATTTGGCTCAGCTCATACTGGAGAGAACCTGGGCTGAGAAATCATAGAGAGTGGTAGGACAGATTGACAGAACACTGAGGATCTGTTTAGTCTGTGAGGTTTGGACCATTTTGGATTGGCAAGGAGGGATCACCAATGCCTCACACGTTCTTTTATAATCAGACAGCAGGTTTCCAGTGTCAAAACAATCTTCGAGGAGAAACACAAATATGCATTGCGTACTGCTTGCATATTTACACGCACAGACACATGGCCCCCACAACCCTCACTCACTCCTATGCACTAGGAGTCAGAGTGGGAGCTCACGCAGACACCTAACACGCTATGCAGAGCTTTTGCTGGAGTCAATGCTGGCGTCACTAGACACGTCAGTCACAGCATTCCTCCTGCCAGGACAGGTGACTCTCCAAGAGGCCAGAAGTGGGCCAAAGACGGCAACCTGATACCCAACCGAAAGAGCAGTGCACCCGCGTCAGCGGCCAGCGTCATTCACTCGTCCTGTGACACCGCAGCAATGTGTTGGGAGCTTTTTTTACGCAATGGGAGAGTGGAACTTGAGTCCAGCAGGATCTTACTGGCATCTGTGTGGACGATGAACTGGAGAGGGCAGAGGACCTGCTGGAGAAGTGGAGCGTTGTTGTGTGTACTCAAATAAAGATTCTGGTGAACTGAGAGACTCTTGGACCCTGGACCTCACAACTAAGGAACAAAAGATTTGCACATATAACCATGTCCATGCCAAGCAAGAGACACACTTAGTAAAGCAACAGACTCTGACAGACCTTGTGTAGCTTCAGCTTCACATTACAAAGGAGTGGGGAATTGCCTTTCTGACTGACTGATTGCCCTCCTGTCAATATGCGAGCATTTACACCCTTCCTAGTGTCTTTGCGGGGCACCTAAACTCCATATGACAGGATTATCAAAGGACACTACCCAGAGGGAACATGCCACTGCAGGGGCACTTTTCCTGATCCTGTTCCCCTACGGCCCCTCCCTTTTGGTGCCTTGAGCAAGCACTCATGGAAAAAGGCTCTGTCGCATTCCCCCGTTTCCATTTGAACCCCAGAGAATTTCTCCCTTTGTTGTCTCTCTCCCTTTACTGCAATAGGACTGTCCTCATCCGTCCCATATGCCTTCCTCCATCTGACATCCCCAGCTTCTGATTTGAGCTCATCAATTTCATTGTTGTGATATAGCCAAGGAGGGAGTGTGTGCAGCCTTTTGACACACGTTAAGACACACACATACAACATTTCAATGTAAGCCCCATAGTCCACAGGCATTTGACTTCATCTCTTCATGCCAAACAAGGTGGATTATTTTCTGTCTAAAAGGGGAATGAATATTGACTGAGAGTCCCTTTGTCAGCCTGAAAATAGGGTGCAGGACTGCTCTCTGGTGAATACAGATTGTTTGTTCTCTAAGTGACTCTGGGGTTTCCCTTCCTTACACTTTTTTCTTTCAGAAAGAAGGAGTGAATGTAGCTGCACTCAGCTCCTCTCCTGTGAAAAGGCTCTTTCTGCTTGTGTGTGGTCTCACAGGATGAGGCATACAATGGCATTTATTCTCATCTTAAATGTTCTTGTTTCTGTCACTGAATGTAACATGGCATGAAAAGTGCAAATTACAGAAGGGAAAAGTGCAATGTATGGAATGTATAGAATTTGAACAGAGTGTAGACTGTGTCTCCATGTGATGGACTGTGTAGTAGCTCTCCTTTACCCTTGAGAACCATCATTGATCCCTGTTGCATCGATTCTGGCTACCAGATTAGTGACGCTTGTTGCTTAGTAAAATGTGTCTATGCATCCATGGGTAGCAGTTAACACACAATGCCAAAGATTGTCCTGAAGTCCAGCTTGTGTCTACCTGCCTCAGTAGACGTACAATGCATCAGTCCTTTCTACACATTATGTGGATCTCAGTGTCCATTTAAATGTTATGTTGCATTTGGATTAACAGTCATACTGTTGGTTTAAACAAAGTGGAGGAAGAGAAAGAGGGGGAATAAGACGGTAATAGTGGAAGACAAAAGCAGAACCTGGGAAGTCATTCCCTTTAACTTTTATTTCAATGTGTGGAGCTTTCCTGCAGTTTGACTGGGATCAGACATCCTGAACAGAGCAGAATTATTCTTAGGGGATTTTGTGCATTACTGGCAATAGCAGTGAAAATGTCAAGTTAACAGGAGTGTAGTAAATCTCTGTAATTCTCTCTACTGACAAGAAACAGGACTAACACAGATCTGTCTTTGTAAGCATCTGCGTACTGTGTCACCACATCAGCTCTAAATTTTCTTCAAGGTAAACGTCAAAGGAAATGCTCAAAAAGAGAATTTATGAGTAGGGTTTTTTTTTTAGCACAGTGCAGTGGTGTCCTCTAAACAGACAGACAAGAGAGAAGCCCCAGTATTACAAGACATTAGTTTATGACAAGGACAACATACACACCGTTTCAATCAACAATTTTGGCTTGTGTATCAATGCAATTTCCACATGTATAGAACACATTTACTATGTGGTAGCCTACATCGTGGTTGCAAAGTTGTACTTGCTAATTTTCAAGCTATATTGTGCCAGTTTGTCGACACTTAAAATTGATGGCAGGTGACCAGAAATTGTTTGTTTGAGATGTGAAGTGATTTCCCTTCTGCCTTCTGAAACTCTAAAGGGAAAATCTACCTCTCTCTGCTGCGGGGGAAATTTGTCCCTCACCCAGCAGACAGCCATGCTGTCTGCCTATGCTGTTTGTCACTCCAGTGAGTGACTCATTTATGTTTATTTGTGTGCCCACTAGTATTTGGTGCTGTATATATATGACTATTTTATATTTCTACTGTATATTTCTACCGTAACTGTACATTTTACATTTTATTTCATGTTGTATTAAATAAATGTCATGTGAACACCTTGGTCTGTGATGTTTGTGGCTTAAGAACTTGGAAGATCCTCTGGACAGGGCTTAAAATAAAGAAGAAAGATGTATAGTGAGAAAGCAACAGGTTACTATTGTTTTGACTGTTTTGACTGTGCTTAACTCTGTACATAGACCATAAAATAACATCTTTGGTTGATGAGACCACCTGAGCTTCCCCTGTGCTTGAAATTTCAGTGCTGTATATAGACACACTGCCATGCGCTGCCCTGCCAGCTTGGATGACTTGATCAGATACCCAGAGACATGTGGGATCCTTTGGTTGTTATGAAAACAAACTGACCAGTATCAACCAGAATGAAAGAGGCC
>JAPZDY010000009.1:10445582-10456080 GCA_029783645.1 Ctenochaetus hawaiiensis | reverse complement strand
CAGGTTTGATGTTCAGCATAAGTTACCATGGTAATCGAGCCAGGAGCCAGCTTACTATCAACAAAACCCTGACGTTAGACTCAATATAAGTTGCTTACCCATTAATCTTGCTTCATAGTATGTTCATGGGATTTGTACTTTGTGTGAATGCTGCCCCAAATGATTTACTGTTTTAAACTTTGACACTTTTTTCTCCTTTAACAGCTTCCATGGTATCCATCAGTCTGCACTCACTAGCTGATGAAGACAACAGATTACTGCACTGCAGAGCGCTGTCCAGTGATGAAGACAGCTTCTGTGAGGCCGAAAGAGACGAGAGCAAGGATAACCAAGGGCAGGAACCCCTTTCCTTCTCCTCAGGATACTCCTCTGTCCAAAGTGTTAGCCCCTCATCCACATGCTCCCCCTCCTCTCCCCTCATGCCTTGCACATTTAAGACCTTTTCCACGTCCCTGGGCGCTGCCTCCACTGACGCCCAGCCAGGATTCCGTCTTTTGGTGCCCATGCAGCGACCCCGGGGCACCTCCAGCAAACAAGTAAAGAGAAAGAACTCAGCAGCTCATAGTGGAGGCGAGGTGGAAGGAGACGGAGATGAATATACCAATGCAGGATTTTTGAGCTTATAGACAGTGAATGTTCGACTGGCCTTCAGCTGTTTACAGACCACCAGCTCAGTTGTTAACCTCCAGCACTTTGTTCTCGATGCTGTTCTCACTCCTGTCAGTCTGCACTGGTCCATTAATTGCCAAAAGATCAAGAGACTTTGAGTTTCAGGAAAAGAAAGGGAAATTAAATATATAAATATGAAATACCTAGAAACTTGCCTATCTATTGCATTACATTTCATTCACACACTTAGAGGCTGGGCGCAAAAAAAAAATACCTCCCATAAACAAAGACTCAGTCAGTTCTAAAACCACTGGAACATGGCTTGACTTTCCTCAGGACCCTGGTACAATTTGAGTTTGTTTTTCTTTTTTACAGCCTTTTACAACAACCTATCTCAGATCACGTTAGTTGTTAAAGAAACAAAACCTCATGAACTTACTTCTGGGAAAAAAAAATCTTTGTTGGATCATTTTAAAAATCCTCAAACGCAGCTGTCATTATCGTGATTGTTTTGGATATCATAGTTTCTGATATGCACTGTCTGTACAAGAACCTGTCTTGTATTTGGTGACTGTCATAAACAGATGACTGCTGTTATCATGTTTATGGCTATTTCTGCATCTTCAGCCTTAAAAATATGATTGTAAGAACTCCTTTTTGTTCAGTTTTGTCTTCAGTTCTACTGTATGTGTTTGCCAAAGGTACTGTGGTGATGTCATTTATGTTTTCAGAGGCATCTACTTAAAGAGAAATAGAGCTGTGAAACGAGTCTTTTAGTTGTCTGCATCCTCTACAGTTTTGTACATATACACCAGTTGTGCTTTGGCTAATAAAGACCTTCAGCACACTAATCACAACAGGATCAGCAAATAGATGATAAGATGATAACTGTTAAAGTATTTTCCTGTGTGCTGATATTGAAACCCAACACCTGTTCGGTGAGAATCATACAAATTACACCTGATCATCCGGATTTTTTTTTTTTTTATTTTGTGGCAGTTCAAAAGTATAATGAGGCACCTGGTGCACCATGAAACAAACATGCTGGCAAGTCATATTTGACCCACTTTCCCCCTGCAGAATTAAGTCTAGCACTTTTATCATCACAGAAAAAGTGCAATTAAATAGAATATAACCCTTTTTCACGCTGGAACAATCAATGCTTAGGTATTTTTGAATGGATTTCCTTTGCCTAAGGGCAGAAAGGAAATTCAGACACTAGAAAAAAAATCATAACTTGATGGGGTTTAAAAGAACTATATGCCTCATTCAACACACTGAGTTCACGATATCTATGTTTGTGACTGACTGTAAATAGATTTTTAAACTGTCATGCATTACTGGTTATCTCCTGTGTTTTAAATGTACATAGTGCTGTATGTATAAATGGTGAAAGACATAGAAAATGCCACTACTTGAAATAGTTTTTACTTCATTCCAAAAGGGCAGTTTCTTTGTGAAACCTGTTTTTCTCCAGTACAGTGTTTTCTCAGTATACCTGTGATGTGAATATGTAATTTTGTATTAAGTTTAAATAAAAAAAGAATTCATCATGTGAGTTTAGTTTCTGTCTTTTTGTGCAGAAGCAGAGTTCCTAGGAGCTTCCTTGGAGAGTAAAATATTATGGGCTGGCTGAAAAATACATGTAATTACTATGTATGTCTGTTTTGGTTTGTAGATTAAAAAGTTAAAGTGAAATATGACCATTAATAAAACTCCCACAAAAACATGTTTTTGGAATTTAAGGGTTTGAAAAAATTAGGTGTATCCCTTTTGTTTTTCAACATAACAGTAAATGCGCCGATTCAGTCAGTCAATGTAAGATTAAGACTGTTACAAACTGGAGGTGTTGAGTTTTAAGGAGTATGTACTACTTTACCAAGCTGGGAGGTTTCATTACAAGACATTATTAAGTTGCATTGTGGGAATTGTAGGATCCGGTTGTTTTGAGACTTGAAAAGGGACTAACTAAAGTCAAGATATGTTAGCTGATTGGATTTTAACGATTCTTGGTTAAATCTGTCTCTTGTGAGACTTTTCAGTGTAACAGAGAGACATCCTGATGTTAAAAATTCAGAAAGTATTATTTAATAGCTCATCATTGATCACGTGTGATCACCGATCACAAGTGAGACTAGCTTTTGAGTTATTGAAAATTTTATATAATTTATATATAACAGTCAAACGAAGTGTGTTATTTAATATTAGGAGAAAAGTGCATCTTCTTCAGAGTAGCACCAGAATTAGAATGAGTAGTAATACATTAATACTAATACAACACACATAAGTCACATTTCATACAAAAGCTTTATTTATTGTTAATTTCTGCGCTCATGAAGGCCAGATGTTGAGATCACATGACCCTTTGCTCCATCGGGGTCACGTGACATGTTTTGTTGACTGTTGTCGCTGCATTCGCACTATGAATTCACGGGCTTATCAAGCTGATGGTGCAATGTCATCGCCTCGCTAGAAGGCAGCAAGCTGGAGGGGAAACATTTGAACCAAAGCTTCACTGATGTTAGCCGGGTCTCGACCAGTGTCGGAGAAGAAGCCTCGCGGTGACGGTAATGTTTTCGGTTTAAGACAAAAAGGAGGAATTGTGTTCACCTCCACCAGGAAGAAGGACCACCGCTCGTGAAGTTCATATGCCGAAACCTGCTTTCATTTGAGGTAATTTGATACATTAATGACATAATTGACAACTGAGTCGCTTCAGTTGACGCATTTAATGTTTATAAGTGTGTCAAATGAGAGAGTGTCAGTGAGTCAGCACATTTTATTTTGGAAATACATAGCTTTGTCCCTTAGCTCTACATTTGCATTCATCAAAAGCCTTAGGGATTGACGAGCAGGTCGATTGTCCAATCAGAAGGGCCAGGAGGCAGCTTTGAACCAATCAGGGTAGAGCAAGGCTGTTTCCAGTTTACAAGGAAAAGGCTTACGTCTCCAATGGCTTATATAGGTTTATTGTTTGCTGGAATATGCTAATAGATAAAAATGGTCTAAAGTATGTTGTATTAAATTACACTAATAATATATTCAGTGATCCATAATATAACATGGAAGGGATGTAGCTACTCAGAGATGAATGGCACTTGTGTAAAATTCACGTTCCCAGTATAACCTGTTTTATTACAGTAATAACCTCGTGTGCACTGCTGTGAAACTGGACTCCAATGAGGTCAACATGGCAGCCGTGGTTTTAACGTTAGTCTTATGAAGATATCAGCAAATATGAACATGTTCTCAAAAGTCTATGTTCTGTCGGCATAGAAGATTATTATGTTTTCTCAACCACAAAGATGTCTCTGTTTCATCATCTCATAGGGATGTTTCAACTGGTTGAGCATGTGGATGTCAACAGCCTTTTTTTTTTTTTTATCAATCCTTGTTTATCTTTAAAACATATTTAAAAATATCTTAGAAAATAGTTTGGTAAACAAAGGTATATTTGAATCAATCTTTAAAAAATATCAAATTTTCTTGTGGCTTTCATTTTCCTAACTGAACATTCCCAGGCTGATATGACCTTTTTTTTATTTGAACAAAACCTAACATCTCAATAACTGTTATGCTGCTGATTGTTTGATTTCAACTCTGTTTTTTGTTTTCTCAAATTATGGTTGAATAGAAACTGAGATCAGAAATCTTAAAGTCAACACTGCAGGTTGAAAATGTTTAAAAAAGTCACAACTGAGCTTCAGAAAACATTCATTAACATTTTCAAAAAGAGTAAAATTGTATTTTCAGATCTCACTTTAAACTAAAAATGCCCCTTTTTCTGTCTCCAGCCATTGTAGAAGGCTGGTGTCCTGTGTACTGTTCAAAATGGCTATCATGCGACAATTTGGACTGCTGGTTTGGAAAAACTATCTTCAGCAGGTGAGTTGGAGGGAAAAGAAGTCCTACTCAGCATGTTTGTATCCCTACAAGGGGCTGACATTGTTGCAACTGTGATATGTCAAAAGATGCTATATTTACAGAGCAGAGGCCTTGTTGACAGCATTTGTGAAGTTATAGGCTTATGAGGTGTCTTAAATACAGTAAACTGACTAACAATTTGTTTTTTACACTGATGTTACTCAGTTACTCAGAGACATTCTGGCTCGACTAATACACAGTATATTTACAATAATATACAGTGTGTCTGCACTGTTGTTGTGTCACAGGCTCTTGTTAGGTCAACATGTTGCTAGCTGTCACATGCTTTTCCTTGCCTTGTAAGGCAAATCCTAAAGGAGGAACCATTATTTGTACTTGTAAGTTGTTTTTTTTTGACTTTTTTCATTGTGACGTAGAAACATCACAGTCAAACTTTGAGCAGAAATAAAAATCAAATAAAGAAAGAGACAGTCAACATTATTAGAGTAATAAATACAGCAAGTTTAACCCATGATGAAATTGGGTGTGAATTGAAAAGTTTTGATCTGTTGATCTGATTTATGTATTTTACACATACTAGAGATGCACATGCATTCACGTAAATAGATTTTCTGTTGTATTGCATGTATGTACTTAACCTGCTTCATACTTTTCATTTTTGTTCTATGCATATCAATTGTTGGTAAACAAGTTTGGCAGGTTACATGCACTTTATCCCAAATCAAAACCTCCAGGGAAGTCAAAGTGCCCTACTTTTGCAGCTCACTTCGGGCCTGCTATGTTGTGTAGTTAACGGACAGTCAAATCCTCAAATTCATGGTCTGTCTTCAGTTTACATAAGATAGGAAAGAATGTGTACAATAAACAGTACCAGTGTATATCTCTGAATTTTGAACCTTAATATCAGTTCATAGTTGCACAATACTGCTGCTATTCAGGATTGGAAGTGGCTGTCTGCTGTGTAGCATGCGTGGTGTGAGGTTGTTGCTCAACCTGCTGCTGCTCCAGTTGTGGTTGTGCAGAAAGGACATAGCCTCCATTAGAACAAGGCAGGAAGAAATACTGAGCATTGTGGTGTTACTTGTCCATCTCAGCTACAGAGCACAGACACAGGCTGAATGTTAATCACTTAAATTGTAGTGCATTACCTCATTCTGCTTTCATAAGCAAAGTGATGATGTTGTAATTTAGACCTGTAAAAGCCTGTTAAATTAGCTTTTGGCAAAGACATTGAATTTCCGGGCCATCCTGTTTTTTGTGTCAACAACCAACCCCATTTTCAACTTGAGGTCATGTCAACACATTCCAGGCTCAGCTGCAGTAAATTTTAATACCTAAATAGGTTTTAGTGCTTTGTAAATTGTTTGCTACACTCATGGATATGCATCACACAGCTCATTCTTTCTCATGAAGCAGCATCTAGTCCAAGAGGAATGAAAAAGTATATTAAAAAATATGTTACATTTTACTAACCCTCTAAATAACAACCCTTTAAAAGAATTCATTTAAAATGATTTCAAATCTATTGGCTTGCCTTTTTATCTCCACAATAAAAACCGTTTCATTGTGGCAATTGAGAAAGTTAATGATTTCCAGTTGATGACCTATGTTTTTACTAAACCAGCTGTTGTCTGGTAGGGCTTAAGGATATTACCTTAGTTGCCAGTGCACCACTACCCTTAGATGTGGCCATTGTTTCACTGACTGTCCTAGATACTAAGGCTTCAACATAAAACTGAAAAGCTGTAAAGCTCACACACACACATAAATAAATGCATATGAAAAATGTATTGTTGATTAAATTACACTGGTGACACAACTTAGTGCATGCTTGCTTGCTTAAGAAGAGTATCAAAGTTCAATAGTTGGTGTTGTGATAAATGGAAAATAGAAACTGAGGAAATGATCAGTGCTCAACAATCATGGCCTTTAAAATAGCACAACATATTTTTGAGTTCTGTCTTGCCATATTTGAAAAATACAAAGTTTTATTCCCTTGCTGAGTTCAGACATTTTTAAACGATGCAGAAAGAAAATCTTAAAATTTTACATCACTGTAATTGTTGTTTAATTAAGGTACTATGTTGTCAAAGTAAACTGTTCTTACAAGTTAAGATGAACTGATATGGACACAGTTTGGTAAATACTAAAAAAGTATAAACGTCCAGTTTGGAGCCTGACAAAACAGTAGTGTTTGAATGGTAATTTATGCATTAAAAACCTATAAAATACAGACAAACTGGGAGTGTGTCCAGTCATATTAAGTCTTCTAAGTGATTATTTTAATTTATTGATGAAAAGGTGAAAGTCTGATTCTGGTGCTCCACTGAGGTCGACTGTGATGTCCTAAAACTGTCAAATTCGCTTAGTATTTCAATCACTCAACAGTAGGAGGCCATCAAATACATTATTCTATTTGTCAACTGTATGTGAAATCTTATAGTTGTAATTCTGAATAGTTTAAAAAAAAATTGATACCAAGACCCCATTTAGACTAAAAGAGTTATTTGTAAGCATTTTCGAAGCATCTTTAAAACTGCTCTGGGTTTGGTGTGTTTGAAGAGCTAAAGGGGAATTGCAATATTAGAGTGGGAATTCCACTGGGGGTTTTCCAGTCACTAAAAGTCATGAATATTATGTCACTCATAGCATGGTAAATTGACCTCAGTACCTGTCTTGCCTGTGCTTTTTCTTTACCATATGTCTAACCATAAATTCCCTTTCACTTTGTTGTCTGTTTATCTTAATTCCTGCTTTCCAGAAACGTCAGATCCTGGTGACACTGGTGGAGATACTCCTGCCTTTGCTCTTCTCTAGCATCCTCATCGTACTACGCCAGAAAGTTCCTTTTAAGGACTACCCAAATGCCACGATCTACGAGAGCTACGCCGTTGATGCACTGCCCAACTATTTTTTTCGCAGCCTACAGCTAGCTTATGTGCCTGGAAACTCCAGTGTGGTGCGTCAAGTGGCAGAGGATGTGCGAGGCAGCCTTCTCCTCTCCTCTCCAGGTAGGTAATATTGAGCAGAAAAGAGGAAGCAGGTTCAGTACAACAAATTTGCAAAAAGTAGGGCATCTTGTGTTTTCAATTATTTCTATCTGCCGTTGACTAAGCAACAGCTAACACTGATAAGCACCAAAGGTTAGTTAAAGGAGGTCTCCATTAGCATACACTTTTTCCTTTTTTTGCTGAGAGCTCGGTGAGAGCTACAGTCAGCAGTCTGTTAGTATAGCTTACCTTAGCTTAGCGAAAAAGGCAGGATGCAGGGGAAAACAGCTAGCCGTGCCTCATTAAAAGGAAAGAAATGTGAATTACATTTAAATATTATATCTTACCTTTTCAATCTGTTCAAAAAAAAAAACTGTTTTCGTAGGTGTAGCCTGTGACAGACATGAGATTGGTTTTAGCATGAAAGCTAACAAGATTTTTTATCAAAACACAGACCTCTTTCTTTTCATGTGGCCCTTCTCTAAATGCAGCACTTCATAAACATTTTAGAGTATCAGTGCCGCTACTATCCCATAAAATTGATTCCTTTGCTGAATAAAAAATTAAAGTAATGCTTTTGAGCACAGCCTGAAAATACTGACTCTGATTAATACTTTGATTCACCAAGGCAATTGCATGCTTCTTCTTTTGATCCAGCCTACATATTTTGAACTATATTATGAACAGTCTCATTGTTAAAATGGGCATTATAAATGAGTCCATGGAACTAGTGAAAAGTAATGAATATTTTAACCACCAATTTCATTTTGATGGAATTAGAGAAAAAAATTAATAGAGAAAAAAGTTATGGATATCACTTAAAGGAACTGTCACATCATACTCTGAAGATGATGCGCCATATTATTGTTGCTGTAAAAATCTCGATTCTATTGCAGAAAAAGCTTGATGTTTACACATTACCACCGTCATTACAACCAGTGAAATGAATACCACAGCCTTGACACCAGTTATAATTTGGGACAGAGCTTGGTATACTGGTTCTTCTACAAACCGCCAAAAGAGAGCGAGCAGGCCGCACCCTCCTCTTGTGTCAGACTGTATTAGCCAGGACTTCAGCTATGCTGCATCTCTTTTTAATTAGCTAACACACACATACACACACATACCTCTGGGTAGACATGCAGACAGTCTGACTGACAGGTATGCAAACAAGCTATTTATATATTCGCCTTCCCATTGACAAACAATAAGCGAGATGGACAAATAGCAGCAGTGCAAGGCTGAAGGCAGAGATACAGCAGCAGGTAGACACATCTGTGTGACTGCAGGATGTGCTGCTCACAGCCGGTGTGATCCCGTCTCAGCCATTAATGAATAATTTAACTTGTCTCAGTGTTTGGAGAGATACAGTGCAGGGTGGACGATCAAGGCTGAATTTTATAATGTAATGCACACAGAGGACCACCAAATGTGACCTCAATGTTCAGCCTGAAATAATGGATTATGTTAAACAGATTAAGTTGACAGCAGTTCAAAAGCCCCATGACATTTTAAATGTCACAGTTTCACATATTTGAATGACACACACATTGCTGAACTGGGACCCCTAAAAACTATGCATTTGTGGAGTTTTAGCTCCTGTTGCAACGCTGTACGTTGTTGAAACACCTGTATATATTAAGATGGTTTTGTCAATCAGCGGCTTGTGAGATTTCACATGCTGTGTAATCTCAAGTATTATGCATTTAAAAAGCCTTTACTTCTCCTGTGTAGATCATCAGGGACAGCTTATGTTTTCTGGTACTTTGTTCCTCTACAAGAAACAATTTTTAGCATTTCCAGTAAATTATCACAAAAAATTATGACATTGTTGTCACCAGCACGAAAGGAGAATCATAAATTACTGCTTTTTTGTGACCTTACCTTTAACAAGCTCTTTACAGATTTTTTTATTGGCAGTTAATAAACCATAATTACAAAAAAAACCCACAGGAGTTCCCATTATTAATTGTAGCTTTCTCTTTGAACTGTCATCCTTTTTTTTAATCTAAATGTTAAACTATTACTTTTCTTAGCTTTTAGACAGCTTATTGTTTTTGGAAGTTTGACTATTACTTTGAGCTTACCAAATGTACTTTTTTTATGTATTATTTTGTATTATTTCTGCAAATTGTTTTCCTGTTTATTCATTGCTTTTATTTAATTACTTCTACTGCTTTGAGCTAATCAATTTAACTGTTTTACCCTTACTTTAAATTAACCATTTAAAGTTATTCATTAGTTTTGGCTTATTATTTTAGCTGTTAAAACATTATTTTTAGCTGATTGTTTCAACTGTTTATCCATAGGTGATAATCGGTTGTCAAATCCTTACTCTTTAATTTTATTGTAGGTGTTTATAAATGACTTAAAATCTTAATCTATATAGATTTTATATTTATTGTTCTTAGTGAATTATTTTCACTCGTCGATTACACGGTAACCAGTATTGTATTTTTAATTGCAACATTGCTCTGAGGTTTTACTGCTAAGTCATGTTGTCAGGGCTGTGTGTGTAGATCAGCACAGCTATTTACTGGTTATTGTGAAAGTAAATATAAAAAGATTAGCATTTTCATTTTCAGCATTTCACGTACGCCCCCGACAACTGCAGTAGAAACCCTTGGTTACAAGAACCCCCAACTGTGAATTTCTTCATTAAACTAATAACCGCCTCAGTAGTGTTGAAGAAAAACAGCTGAAGTTATGAGAAATATTTTAATTGCATGTATGAACCATTGACTGTATAAAACACTGGACAATCTCAGTGACGTCACCCATTGGTTTCTGCATGAGCCAAAGTGAAGCCTCAAAAATCTCGTCCTGGGTGCCGCCATTAGCCTGCATGTGACTCCTCCCAGAGCCTGCCTAAACGACGAAAAACCAAATATGGAAAAAGAGGCGGGGCAGACAGCGCACCCACTCAGCTAACAGCCCCCGGCGATACGTCAACAGGCTGTCAATCAACAGCCGAATAGCCGAATTTTAAGCTTAAATATAAAATAAACAAATGA
>JAPZDY010000009.1:10422417-10442024 GCA_029783645.1 Ctenochaetus hawaiiensis | reverse complement strand
ATAAGCACAAATTTGAGATACTTGTACTTAAACGTCACTGCATTTAGCTGACAGTTTTGATAATTCTTCGCAAGTTGTGATTTTTTTCATACGCAACAGCTGGAGGGCTAGTAACAGTATTTAGTGTCCAAGTACAGCCAACAATCAATTTACCTAATCATTTGTCATTTTTGATACAAAAACATTTCGTGGTTCAGGCTACGTATTGTAGAAATTGTAGAAGCATTTGTCACTATTTCCTGAATTTCTCACAAACCAACAATCAACCAATAAATCTATTATAACAGAAAATACAGATGAATAGATTAAAAAAAAAACAATCACGTTACGTTAATGCACAAGTATTAATAATCTAATGATATACATAAATGTAACAGTGTTTTCATAGTGTGATATTAGTAGTTTCACTTAAGTAAAGGATATTTACTTTAAATATGGGCAGTAACAATATTGTGTGCAGTCATCATAAAGTGTGACTTGGCTGCTTTACAATTGTTGTGTAACATCTGAAACCAGGAAGAAAGAGTCAAAAGTAGAAACTTGCTGTAAATCAAATGATCAAGGATGACACTTTTGTTTTTATAACAACAAGTTCATAATCTTTAGGTTTTCATTGAGCAGTGCAATTTTGATTGCAACATTAAGGTGCAGGAATCATTTTCAGTAATAATGCTGTAAATGTGCCTT
This sequence comes from Ctenochaetus hawaiiensis, assembly GCA_029783645.1. Classification (NCBI taxonomy): domain Eukaryota; kingdom Metazoa; phylum Chordata; class Actinopteri; order Acanthuriformes; family Acanthuridae; genus Ctenochaetus; species Ctenochaetus hawaiiensis. The sequence continues at coordinate 10,441,337 of JAPZDY010000009.1, read as the reverse complement.
AGCATGTCATAGCTAAAACACTTGAAAACTCTCCGACTTATAACTGTTGTTTTCAGGTGAGCCCTAACGGAGCAGTGCTGACCTACAGTGACCCCACGCTGGTCTTTGTCTTCCTGCTGGTCTTCACTGTGGCCACCATCAACTTCAGCTTTATGATCAGTACTTTCTTCTCAAGAGGTGTGTGACTGTCCACTCTTTTTTTAAATGATAATTAAGTCTCTTTTTGATTGTTGCTCTCTTGACTTAAACTGTGTTTTATGTTTGGTCCGTTGCTCTTCAGTAGACTGTAGTTGCAACAAAGTCTCCTCTCTAAAAAGTGTGTCAAGTGTCTGTTCCTCTAAGGGGATCTACTGCATAAAAGCTGCAGTAAAAGCTGCATAATAAAAGACATAAAAACATGTTTAAATTAGACAAAGATAAGAGTTCTGTTGATATGTCGTCTGTACAAGAACAGATCAATACAGCTGTTGACTGACTGTATTGAGCAACTATACTGTAAACTTGTTTTGACTGCTGCTGTTGTATAGTGCCTTCTCATGGTGAAAGGAAAAGTTTTGTTCACTCTAAAAAGCAGTAAATTTCTTGTACTAAGTCGTGCGGAGCCGTCTCTGTTTTAAGCCTCGAGAAATGTTGTTCGTCCTGATCGACATAGACAAAAATCTCCCCTCTCTCATGTTTGACCGTCTTTTCTTTCTCTCTTTGCAGTCTCACTCATTCAGAGCTTTTCTTTCAGACCAGCATTCCTCTCCTTTCAACTCTCCCCAACAAAACAGCTCAGGTTGCAAATGCAGCCTCAGTTTTGAAAAGCCTCATGCAAAGCAGTTGCACACAAGATCTTATTTACTTATCTGCCAGCAGTGCAGCTTCATGCCCTCATTCTATTAATTCATGCTGTTCTTTGCCATTTTTTATTTGCAGTCGCAAGAAAAATGACCTTGATAATGATTGGTTATAATTAAATCTTTTGTCTACAGAGGCTGAGCTGAACAGAAAAGACACTGAAAAGCCTCTGTTGTGTTTTGGTTCTCTCTTATGATAAATCAGCTTGCCTATTTAACTCTCAGTAATGTAATGTGCTCTGTCAAGCTGCTGAGACATTTTTCTCGCTTAACTTGATATAATGAGACAAGTTACCCAAGCTGCTATTTTTTAAATCTTCTCTTGCTCTTCTTTTCTTCTTCCTGACATCTCATACTTCCCTTAACCTGACTTATCTTTGGTTAATGAATGATTGCCCACAATGCAATAAATGCTATATTTGACAGGCACACTAAAGTCATTAATGTTCCTTTAACTGCTACATCATCATGTTATTTTACGTGTGACACTGCACAAAGACTTAAACTTGCTTAACAACAAAGCTCATCGCTATAACAAACATAAACTAGGTTAAACTCTTTTCTTTTATAAACGATGATTCTCAGACAGGAAAAAGGCAGCGAAGATGGATTTTTAAAGAAAATAGACCAAACCAATAGAAAGGATCCTTCGGTCCCCTCCTCAGCCATTTTTGAACAAAGACGGACTATTTTTCCATCCCTGGCTGTGTCTGTGTGAACAACTGCCTGGATACTTCTCCCCACCCCCTGATATATTTTTTAGGAATAGATAATGACACTTAATCAGTGCATTTTCAACACAAATGTGACATTGTCTGCCACAAGTGCTCTTTTGAGAGTGCTTGTCAAGCTGCACAGAAATGGAGGCAAAAACAGCCCTGAAAAGTCTTTTATTCGCCTCCTCCACAATGTTTGACCTTTTTTCCTCCATTTCTCCCCCTCCCCGTTTTGTCCTTCTTCATGCTTCATCTGGAGAGCACTCATAGACCTTTTCTGTCAGTCATGGGGAAAAAAAGGGTCACAAAGAAAGAGGTTCTCTTCTCAGCACAGTAATTTACATGTTAGCTTGCTATGGTCTACAGATGCATGGTTGTGTGTTGGAGCTCGTCCAGCAGTGCAGTAAAGTTCATCTTCAGTGGCAAAAGAGTGACAAGATCTGGCATTATACTGCTCAAGTCACAGTTTTTCCTCATGTCTTTTAGGACTACGCAGCTGTGGCACGGTTCATCATCCCCTCAACCTTTCATTCTTTCTTTTCTGTCCTAACACAGCCAATGTGGCAGCAGCAGCAGGCGGCTTCATCTATTTCTTGAGCTACTTGCCTTATTTGTTCCTGTGGCCACGTTACGACCTGCTGAGCCATTTCCAGAAGGTGTCAGCCTGCCTCATCTCCAATGTGGCAGTGGCCATGGGATCTCAGCTCATAGGAATGTTTGAAGGCAAAGGTGAGACTTGGGGTTACGGTCAAAGTGAATTCGGTCAGTTACCCCCCACAGCTCTTTACTTTATCAGGAAGTAAGGGTCAATTTCTGTTTTCATTTCCCCTTAAAATGTACTTTTTCAGAGTTTGTCTGGTCCCTCTCCCATGCTTTAGGTACGGGTATCCAGTGGTCGAACTTGTTTGACTCTGTGACAGTAGATGATGACTTCTCCATGGCTCAGGTGTTGAGCCTGCTGCTGTTTGACTCTGTGCTCTATGGGCTGGTGGCCTGGTACGTGGAGGCAGTTTTTCCTGGGGAGTATGGAGTGCCACTGCCATCTTACTTCTTTTTACTGGTAAGCTGCACAGTGACTTGCACACACACACACACACACACACACACACACACACACACAAATACAGATACAGTAGTTGAACGTGAGAATGAAGAAATAATGCATTCAGAAAAGACACGTATGTTTTAGGTCACTGGGTCACCTGATAGTTTCATCCCACCTCATGTAACCTTTAGTCTCTACCGCAGTGTCACTTAGCTGTGTGAACTTATGGAATGAAACCAAAAAAAACGGGAAGTTGTGTGTGAACACAACAGCGTCTGATCATCAGAGTGGTTATATGATTACCTTTCTCAGAAAAAAATCCTTGACCACTTAAAATTTGCAGGAACATATACCGTCAGAGTTCAAGAGTGATGCTTAATGCACAACCATATTGGCTGATTATTTAAACTGTTTAAATACACCTGTTTAACTTGTGATGTTGGATAAAAACAAGAAATGAACTCCTATTTTCTCAATTATCTTTGTCAATGTTTGTCTTAAATATTTCTCATGGATTTGTATGTATTATGAAACTTTGTGGTCAAATAGAGACTTCAGTGCCTATTTTTCTAATCTACAAAAATCTGATGAAATCATTCTCATTCATGAGCATTTGGTACAAACATTAGTTCAACTATACATAGTCTGGTGTATTTTTAAATTCCTCCAGACTAAAGAGGAAGAAAGGAGGGATGTGGTGGTTAAATCTCCAGGAGGTGAACTGGCACCTCCTGCACCGACCCGACCCTCTGTAAGCCCCATACTAAGCTACTGCTGCTCCTATAATGATACAGATACAGAGGGTGGCATTGTTTCAGGGGCAGACATATTAACACTTACTTGCTTGTTCAATTTAGACTGCTAGTGCAGTCTAAAGGACCTGACCCCTCACCAGTTTCCCACCTGTGAACACAACTCTACATGTTTACTGAAAGCGTAAACAAGCCTGAAATGTCTGTAGTAAGATTTAAACCCAGGTCTGATGTCACATTTAAATTGTGGTTCACAGTTAGAGACATTTTATCATGTATCATGTAGTATTTGGCACTCGAAACACCATCAGGAAGTTGCAAGGTCAACAGCTGACGTCTCCTGTGAGAGAAAATTTGCTGCAGATTAGAGAAATTCCTCTGATACAGTGAAGCAAGGGATTGAAAGTATTAGGTTACAGCACAGGAAGTGTTTGAGTTTACCTTGCCAGGACAACAGGAAGTGTCGGAGTCTGTCAAGCCCACAATAAAGTTTATCTTTATACGACCTATTAATGGTAATAAAATGGCGTGCCTTTACTCTCACATAAGAATAAAGTCATTTCCAAGTAGACAGGAATTCAAGAGACTGCCAGCAGGGTGTGGATTTGATGTTGACGCATTTAATGACCATTGTTTACAGTGTAAAATCGGTGGTTTGACTCTAGATGTTAGGAAGTTCACAAGAGGGAGGCTTGGTAAGGAAACAAGCCCTTCTAATGTAGACGTAGATAAACAATGTTAATGCCAGCCCACTTTCTTTTTTGTGCGTGTTTTTAAGAATGACTGTTTTCCTCTGCTTCCTTTGTTGCATCCTGTAATGACATTGCTTCATCAAAAGAGATGTGTGCAAGATATTGAGCATGCTTAACCTTTATTTTTGTAAAATATCTTTTGGGAATATTTTGGAAATAATTACGGGAATTTTGTTAAATACAGCTTTCTGACACCTTTACTACACTTCTTACCTCCATCTATTCCTCACTTATCTCAATGCCCTCATCTGCAGCCTTCGTACTGGTGCAGCAGTCCTCGCATGGCTCTGGTGAATGAGAAAGAGGAAGAAGAGGATGCAGAAAAGGCTCTGAAAGGGGAATTTATTGAGGAGGAGCCAGCTGGACTAGTCTCCGGGGTCAAGATTAAACACCTGGTCAAGGTGAGCAGCATGGCAGAGATTGTGACCAGCAGAGTCAACATGTCACTGTGAAGGAGTGCAGTTTTTTTTTTTTTTTTAAACAATGTAGAAAACCTTTCAAGATTCTGCTGCAGGAGTGAGATGGCAAATAATTTACATTGTTATTCAGCCATCATACCATTTTTTGCTCAGGGAATGCATGTTAATGTTTTTGGTTTATCCTCTTGACAGGAATTCAGAGTGGGCAACAAGACGCGGCAGGCTGTGCGAGATCTTACACTGAACATGTTTGAAGGACAGATCACAGTGCTGTTAGGACACAACGGTGCCGGGAAGACCACAACGCTGTCCATGCTGACAGGTTAGCAGCTCAAACACAGCTGCCCACATGCAAGCAACCAGTGTGCGCGCACACACACACATACACACACACACTGAGTCACACTTTGATGTCACTGAGATAAACTTGCTTGTACTTGCAGGGCTTTTTCCTCCCACCAGCGGCAGGGCCTATATTAATGGATATGACATCTGTCAGGACATGGCTCTGATCCGCCGCAGCCTGGGACTCTGTCCCCAACATGACGTACTGTTTGATAACCTGACTGTCAGAGAGCACCTGCTCTTCTATGCACAGGTAAACTCATACACTTCTACGTAGACGCACCAATACATATACTGCTCACATCTTTGCATTTTCTGTCGCGTTTGCAGTTGCTCTTCATTTACATCACTGTAAAATAGATGCTGGGGTTGGATGTGAATATGGTTTTTGTAAGATATAATTATCTGCTTGATATCCAGCTAAAGGGCTACTCCAAAGAGAAGATTCCAGAGGAGGTTGACCGGATAATCCGTATCCTGAACCTTGAGGACAAGCGACAGGCTCGCTCCAAGACCCTCTCTGGTGGCATGAAGAGAAAACTCTCCATTGGTATCGCCCTCATTGGAGACTCCAAGGTTAAAGAATGTTTCATGACCATTATTCACCTTTTTCTTTTGTCCCATGTCTTCATTTGTTTCTATCTTAACTGACTCTGTCTGTCCCCAGGTGGTGATGTTAGATGAGCCCACATCAGGTATGGACCCATCAGCTCGGCGCGCCACCTGGGACCTTCTGCAAGGCGAGAAGCGTGGCCGCACCATCCTGCTGACCACGCACTTTATGGACGAAGCCGACCTGCTCGGCGACCGCATCGCCATCATGGCAGGAGGAGAGCTGCAGTGCTGCGGGTCACCACTCTTCCTTAAGAACAAATACGGTAAGTGGGAAGCGGAGTGGACCAAGAAATGTTGAGATGTTGCTGTTGGAGTTGCAGATTTTGTATTATCTACAAGCCTCTTTCTTTCCTCTGCTCACCAGGTGCTGGTTACCACATGGTGATAGTTAAGGATGCTCTTTGTAATGTGTCTGAGATCACACGCCTTGTCCACATGTATGTTCCTAACGCCACACTGGAGAGCAGCGCTGGGGCCGAGCTGTCGTACATCTTGCCTAAAGAAAGCACCAGCAAGTGAGTCACTGAAGTCTTTGTTCATACGCAGAATACACACAATAACACTGAAAAATTTCAAGTAGCCTTAATGGAAGAAAGACCATTAACCAAAAGTGACATCTGTTGAACCAACCTAACTTAAACTAACACTTGGTATTGGATCAAAATAAAAACAATGTGGCTTTTTCTCTGTTTGACTCTGTGTATCAATGTTCTTGACTCCACATTGCAGCTTACTGCTCCTCAATTATTATTTTTAAGGCAGAAGTGAAGATATTATGTGTGATTCTATTTCATGACACAGTGATGTTAAATGGAATTTTGCAGCTTTTCACTTGTCAACAGCAACATCAACACAAAATCAACAGCTCATGTTGTAATATTGAGGGGTATTATTTGCACCACTGTTGGGCGGTGTGTGTTCTGCTTCCCTGATGGGCTTTGTATTTTTCTTTCAGGTTTGAGCTTCTGTTTGCTGAACTGGAGATGAACAGAGAGGAGCTGGGCATCGCCAGCTACGGAGCTTCAGTAACCACTATGGAAGAGGTTTTCCTCAGGTAGGCGAAAAGTGACATGGGCAAATGTACAAAGCAAGGCAAGCCAAGTTTATCCAGACACAAGGCAATTCAAAGTGGGGGAAAGAAAAGCATTAAAATGTCACATTAGTGTCATAATGTCATTAATTCAGCTAAACATTAAAAGTACGATTAAAAGGCAGTAAAAAAACAAAAAAAACAACAGAAAAAGTTATAGATTAAAAACATTGCCCCTAAAAGGCTATCAAAACAAAAGCAAGTAGAGAGCTTAAATAGCTATAATTAAAAAGAAGTTAAAGAAGCAAGACACATTTGTAGTTGTCCGAGTAGAAAAAAATTTAAGTACAAGTATCATTTTAAGAAAAAAAAGTGGGTTCTTAATACTAAAAAAAGTCTGTTATAGTATCTCTGAGACAACTGTGAAGTTCATACATTGAACCACATTTCACTGTAAAAAGAAACATTTTCAGTTTTGATTAAATGTGGAAAAGTGTTATGGCTGTTGTACTCGCCATCTCCTCTTTGCTCACACATCTCAATCCCAGCTGCCTGCTGTTCACTGAGCTGTTATATCAGCTTCCCTGTGGACTTTTTATGTGTATCTGTGGCAACATGTGAACACTATCACTGCTAGCTCCTTCTACTAGCACTAGTGCATGACATTGTAATTGGCATGGCCGAGAATGTTTGCCGCACAGACCTCATTATTTCACAAGTTGTACTGAGTCTATCACTGTGTTTGGGGCCATAACACTTTACACAAAGCATCAAACACAACACTAGTAAAAGCTGCTGTTTGAACATTTGGTCATTCAGCTGCCGTCTGGCGTTCAGTGTTTTGCAGCCAGTTAAAACGATTTGTTGGTTAGCTGCTACTATCAATGCTACTATTATTAAATTCTTGATTCTGTGGTAATTGCTAACATCAATTAAAATAATGTGAGTGGTCTTTTTCGGATCTAAATGATCTGATAACCATAACAGTTTGGATTTATCATTGGTTTACTGTCAAAGTGATCAGACATACAAATACAGATTGTTTTGAAACAGGTTTCCATTTTTTAACATCTATTTTTCTTAGATTGTACAAATGTTTGTCTTTTGATTGAAAACACAAGGTGTAGAAAGAACAGAATGATGGACTATATCTGATGAGATGAGCATGTCTAATATAGATGATTCAGTTTTCTGGTGTTGGTGCCTTTAATTATATGGACTTGTTATTTGATTTAGAAGTCCATTAAAAAATTTTTGGGCTTCCTTCACCTAACTGAAGTGTGGAAAGAAAGAAAAATAAAGTAAAGGGAATTTTCATAGCAAGTGACACTCTAAACACAAGAAGTATATAAAAGTACAGCGGTATATATACATTTGAGTAATTTTTTGCTTCCTTTAATGACATCTTATAAACTTTGACTTTTGGTATGTCACTGTGATTTAAGCAGATTTTAATGTGGCAGCTACTCCTTTTGCTGAAAAAAGGGCAAAATTTAAAGCACCCTTTGAACTGCTCTCAGTATGTTGGTGGATAATAACGGTTTGATTTGTGTGTTCAGAGTTGGAAAGCTGGTGGATTCTAGTTTGGACATCCAGGCAATCCAGCTGCCAGCACTGCAGTACCAACACGAGAGACGCTCCCATGACTGGACCATGGATGATAACAGCAGCATCAGCGGCATGACCGATGTCACCGACTTCACAGACAGCGGCACGCTCATCTCAGAGGACTGCTCCAACATCAAGCTGAATACTGGGGTTAGATGAGAGGAAGCCAAGTCAGATTGTTATGTTTCTTCATATTCTTTATTTGGCTCTTATTTAACCTCCCATTCCCTCTTCCATCAGGTCAGACTACACCTACAGCAGTTTTACGCCATGTTCCTGAAGAGGGCACTGTACAGCTGGAGAAATTGGAAGGTGATGGTGGCCCAGTTCCTGGTCCCTTTGGTCTTCACAGTTGTGGCCTTAGTTGTGGCACGAACCTTTTCTAACCACAAGGAGGCTCCTCGGCTGAGGCTGGCACTCAGCCGCTATGGCCCCACCAAAGTCCCTGTGGCTCTGCAGCCTGGACTGGGGCCCCTGGCCTCTGCTCTGGCAAATACATACAGTTCACAGCTACCTGCGGAGCTAGGCCAGCTAATCAACATCACAGGTAAGCCTAGCAAGAAAGATAGGGACTTGCCTTGCCTGCTTAGCCGAGAATTTACTGACTGTGTGCTCTCTTTTCTCCTGTTACCCATCAGACTTTACAAATTACATACTGACACAGGCAGAGGAAGAAGGCGGCAGCTTTAATGAGCGCTGTGTGGTGGGGGCTGCTTTCCGTGGCAGTAGCAGCCATTATGCAGAAGCAACAGCCTACTTCAACAACGAGGGCTACCATACGCCCGCCACAGCCCTCATGATGGTGGACAATGCTCTGTTTAAACTACTAGCAGGGCCGAATGCGTCCATCCAGACAAGCAATTATCCCATGCCACGCAACATGTCTGAGATCGCACGGAGCCAGCTCACAGAGTAAGTGGAGGGGAGGCTGGAAAGCATTTGGTTAATTGCAAGAGCTAAAACATATGGTACACTGAGAGAAGAACAGAAATAAGGGGAAGCTAAAAGAGGGGAGATTCTAGCTCTGATAAAAATAACACACTCATTATGATTACAAAATATGAAGTTTTCCGGGGGATTGCTGTTCATTATCCTTGACAAGGTACGATTAGATTGCCTATATTAGTTTCATTTAATTGTGTCACACATTAATTGTGTTACATTGAACATCTAATTGTATTCCCATGTGAAATATCTCCAAGATTAAAGTCTGAATTGAATATTTCTGGGGAAAAATTACCGCTAAAGGGAATTTGATATTGATTTAAACCCTCAGTCATGTTATACATTTGTAATAATGAACCAGGCCTTCTGATTTGTTAAGGTTTGTATTAGTATTGATTTGTAAATTTCCCAGGATCATGTAAACAAGCTATTTTATAATTGAACAACAGCGAGGATTTGAACTTTCCTAACTATCTCATTCTTTTCCTCAATCTGCAGGGGAAAGACAGGTTTTGCCATCGCTATTAACCTGATGTACGGTATGGCCTCGCTATCCAGCACGTTTGCCTTGCTTCTTGTAACAGAGTCCTCAATCAAATCCAAGCATGTGCAGCAGGTCAGCGGCGTCTACCTGTCCAACTTCTGGTTTTCTGCCCTTCTGTGGGACCTGGTCAACTTCCTGCTGCCCTGCCTCCTCATGCTGGTCATTATGATTTCTAATATCTGTCTAAAAAGAGAAAGCAATTCTCATAAAATAGATGCATACAGTCCACAGCCTTGTGTCTTAAGTTGTTTTATGCCCTCAGGTGGTATTTCAGGCGTTTGGAGTCAAGGCCTTTGTAGACCACAACCACCTGGTTGATGTGTTGTTGATATTGCTGCTGTACGGCTGGGCTGTTGTGCCTCTTATGTATCTGCTCAGCTTCCTCTTCTCCTCCGCCGCTACTGCCTACACACGCCTCACCATCTTCAATATGATCTCTGGCACGGCCACCTTTCTGGCTGTCACCATCATGACCATCCCAGGTGAGAGGAAACACTGGCTTCCTGCACTGGCAGCCATTAAACGTGTCCTAGATGGCGGCCAGAATATGAGACAATGCTGAATTTAAGACGGACACAGCTTTTCAGACAGCTGTTTTTTTGGGAAAATACTTTCAGATTGGTCTTATTTGTAAAAAAAAAAAAAAAAAAAAAAAGTCCTGATAATAAAAGCATTTTATTGTGTATTATGAAAGACATCCTAAATTTAACTCTTGTTTACATTTTTTAAATAGATTTTCAGGTGCTGCTAAGTCGCTTGTTTTCTCATCTCTGAAGTCAACAAGCTGTCATTTTTCACATTGGTCTATTTGAGCTCCCATTATGATATTTTGTGACACTGATAATGCTAATCATATTAGCTGGTCTGAGGTCTTTTTCTCTAGTTAAGATGTTCTTATTGGTAAGGAATTAGTTCCTGACTAGTGGCAGTTAAACACATCACTCAACTTCAGAAACTCTCAGTAAGTCTGGCTGAAGTAGCTAACTTTGAAAGACACACTATAATTGAATCTGAAGAAGTACACCAGCCAAGCAAAAATGGCAACAAACAGCCCATAATACAACACTTTTGGAGATATTAGTGCCCTTACATATCTTATCTTACTTATCTTACCAATATTGTATACGCTTGTTTCAATGGTTTGAAAAGTGATTGTTTTTCTAAAAGAAAAAGCTCTTGTCCACCAGTGTTCTGACTTAATTGACTCTCTCACTGAATACAAATCGCAGTATTTATGGATGGGAAACCAGTGAAGGATCATGCTCTTGCAAGTCCTACTGGCTAATTTGGATGCCTGTATGTAGAATAGTGAGTTTTTAATGTGATAGCAGTCTGTCCAAAGGTTCTGCAGTGTATCGGGAGTTACTAGTGATAAAGTTTACAGGAAATGAGGGATTGATCACAAAATTTGGTGCAAATTGAGAGGAAAGTGTTTGAAAAGAAAAGAAATGTTTTCCTATCATTCCTGATTATAACTGCCTTGTGAATTTTCTTCTCCAGAGTTGAACCTGCGGCACCTGTCACACTTGCTGGATAAAGTGTTCCTGATCTTCCCAAACTATTGCCTGGGCATGTCCTTCAGCCAGTTTTACCAGAACTACGAATTCAGCTCATTTTGCCCCTCCAGTTTTGTCAGCCAGGCAGTGTGCAAATACTTAAGTGAGTACTGCCTAAATGTAACCTCAGACAATGAAAATGTCTTTTTCTGTCTAAGCTGTAGAGACACTTTTAGTTATGAAACAATGAAGATGTGGTTTACTACTTGACTATGCAGTATGATGTAAATGTAGGTTGTCCTTGCTGGCAAACACAGCTTTTTGTGGGAGCAGGTGGTGGTGTTGCTACTGACTGTTGCTTGTTTTAGTAGCATCATGAGATGGGACAGGCTTGGGCTAGCTGGTTAGCATGCTAACCTGAGTAGAGGAAAAGAAGTGATAGATAGAAGGAAAACAGGAGTTAAAATTTCCATTAATTTCCACCTTTTGCAATTAAAGAAACTGAGTTTTAAGCAGAAATTAAAACATCTACTGGTAGGCTGGAAAGAAGAGGCTGTTAACGTGAACCTTGGCTATGTAGCAACAGCAAAAAAACTTTTAGATGTCACCTTTAGTATCTGATATGTATATGTTTAGAAAATGTAATGATGAGTCATACTGTGGGTGGCAGTATTGCACATGCATTGACTCACTGTGGTGGTTCATTTTTATAGTGGCATTGATTACATGAACAATAATGTTTATTTAAACAAACAACACACAGATTGGTCTAAAAATATATTTCTGCTTGGATTTTGTTTCCCACGCATTAAGAAGTTGTGCATTTAAACATGTTTATAGAGGAAGTCCTCTTATGACAAAAACAGCTCAACGATTTCTTGTAAAGGAGGAAAAAAAGCGTAAACAACAAGACAAATCAACAAGATGTCTAAAGCATCAGGCTTCATTTAACTAGGGAATGTTTATGCTTAAAATTGTACATGTATAATTCATTTTTAATGCAGCTTTTTGCATTATTGATTTTTATTATCTAATGAAATAACTAGATTTCTTGTGTAAACTCTGCATATTAGGCCTTTAATTCATGTGACATGACTCGAGTGTTTTTCTGGCTCTAGACATTACGTACCAGACAAACTACTTTTCCATGTCGGAACCTGGTGTGGGACGCTTTCTCGTGGCCTTCTCAGTGCAGGGCGTAGTTTTTATTATCCTGCTGTTCGTCATCGAGCTGCAGTGTGTACGCACTATCCGCCGACTCTTCAGTTCCCTGTGCAGAAGACGCAAACAGGTAGGTGAACGGTGGGAGCGGTGAACACAATTTTTTCTGTCTTTTCTGTCTTTTTCCACTCTTCCAGCAACCACTGTGAAGGAGGTCTCTCTGGGAAGAGATTTTCAAAGTGTGCCTAAATATATTCAAACTGAAAAAATAAAAAAAAGGAAAGGTATCTAGAGACAAGTCGAGTAATGGTTTTAGATCCACAAATGGGTTTAATCATAAGATCTGGTTTAGTGTACTGAGATGAGACTAAAAAAGTGTAAACGCTTCATAAAAAGGAGATTCATCTCTGAGGGAAGAGCCAAAGTAAGAAAAGCTGCCATTGAGCTGGTTCATATCAGGTTGACTGCCAGTTGGCAACATTTTTCACTCATTAAATAGGGTCTGGCTATTAGTACTTTAGTTTGTGAGTTTTCAAAGCAGCATGAGACTAATAACAGACCAGCAAGAAGCCAAGAAGCCAAACCATCTGCCCCCCTGCGTGCAGTTGCATCTGTTAACAGATTTATCATATCAAGAGGAACAGTCTTCAGTTTAATATTCAGAAATATGTTCATCAGTTTTCCAAAAGAGATTACAAAGCATTTCATAAATTACTCCTGAAATAACAGAGTCCCATCCACACTTTATCAGGCAGAACAAGGAGCTGCCTGAGTCTCTACATACTTCTGAGATCTCTTACCATCTCTGCATTTTTACTGTATTTCCATATCTATGACTGAAAATCCTCAAGCTAATTTAAGGAAATACTCTCGTCAAACTGTGGTTTGGGAACAGCATTTAGACCTAAAAATCAATATTAAGGGATTAGTTGAACGACAGCAACACTTTTGGTTATCAAATAATCAGAAAGTTAATTTAAAAAAAAAGGCTTGATAAATTGTTGTTTCAGCTGTTCAGTTTCAAATATTTGCTGAAGTTCAAACATCTTAAACTGTTATATGCTCATGTGTTTCAGTGTCCCCTTCTCAGTATTAAAGTTTGGACATGGACACCTAAAAGTATTTTTTCTGTAATGTTTCCACTGTCGAACTTTTTATGGTTAATCATTTCTATCATATGTGTGTGTGTGTTAGTTGCCTCTAATAGGGGATGCAGCCCTGCTTCCAGAGGACAGGGACGTGGCCGAAGAGAGGAAGAGGGTCCTGGAGTGCCAGCCAATAGTTGAGTCTATGGTTGGAAGCCCCCTCGTACTGCAGGAGCTCAGCAAGGTGTGTAACACAGGAGTCCTTTCTCTGTGTGCATAAGTGTGAATGTTTTATCACACACACAAGGCCTCAGTGTTGGAACGTGACCCGCTGTTTTCTCTCCCTCTCAGGTGTACAGCAGTGGTGAGAATCTTCTGGCTGTGGACAGGCTGTCTCTAGCAGTAGGAAAAGGAGAGTGTTTCGGTCTCCTGGGCTTCAACGGAGCAGGCAAGACCACAACCTTTAAGATGCTGACAGGTGATGAGAGCGTTACATCCGGAGATGCCTACATCGACGGATATAGCATCTTGAGAGACATCAAGAAGGTGAGAGCAGAGAGCGTTTAATTCAAAGATATATCAGTTTCACTGGTTCAGCTTTTGGATTAAAGTTTACTGAATGTTCAGTGTAGAGCTGCACTGTTTTCAAAAGACCAAGATATAAAAGAGAACATTAATCTCTGGATTGCAGGTGCAGCAGCGCATTGGTTACTGCCCTCAGTTTGATGCCGTGTTGGACCACATGACAGGAAGAGAAACTTTAAGCATGTATGCCAGGCTCAGAGGAATACCAGAAAAGTATGTGTCTGGCTGTGTGGAGAATGTCCTCCGGTCCCTGCTACTGGAGCCTCATGCTGATAAACTGGTTCGCAGCTACAGGTAGGTGAAGAGAAAAAAAACTCGGGCCTTTTCTCATAGCAGTTCACACATTAGCCTATATAATGCTTTATTTTATTAAGTGAGTATGTGTTAATACTATGTCACCATCGACACATGCAGTGGCGGCAACAAGCGGAAGCTGAGTGCAGCCATGGCTTTGATTAGCGGGCCACCGGTCATCTTCCTGGACGAGCCTTCAACCGGGATGGACCCTGTGGCCAGGAGGCTGCTGTGGGACGCTGTTACACGCACACGAGAGTCTGGAAAGGCCATAATCATCACTTCTCATAGGTGAGCTTTATCGTATATGTCATGTGAAGGAAGCTGGACGAAATGAGGTCAGGAGACAGTAGATGTCTTACGCAGAGGCATTTATCGCAGAACTCGGGGTTGAGGAGATCAGCACTAGCGACATCCACAAGTAATCATGAGGTTTGCCACCACCAATCTGAACTTGTCCTGTGTGTGAAATGTTTTTAAGTCTTTGTGTCCTCACATGTCGCCAGTCCTAAACTACGTATCCAAATAAGGTCAAGCTGTACACTTTCAGGATCTTACTGGGTATCAGAACAGAAACATTCATACCCTCAGCCTTGGTTACTATGGTGAGGGCAGATGAGAGAGTCTGCACAAATAACTGTAAGATACAACATTGATTAAAACAAAGGGACTGTATGACACAGCCATCAACTTTGCTCCACTTTAGTGCAAAGAAGTATAGTGGCAAATGAACAGGTGAAAAAGCCTTGGGGATCAGAGAAATTCTTTCACATGTCAGATGTCAACATTCATACATGTTTACATTTGAGGCACAGGCTCTTTTACTGGAGTATTTTTATTTCTGGTACTTTGTACTTTTACATGACCATGTTTCAGGAGGAAACGTTAAGGGTCGAAAAGGACCATTATAAAGCCATTAAATGTCTTTCTGTTATGGCAACCATAAGAAAGGGGATGGTATGATGATGAAGTTAAGTGGTGTGAGATCATGTAATTTGTTTATTTCATAATTAAAAAGGAGGGAAAAAAGGAGAATTAGGTTTTAATTGAGAGATCCTTAGTGGCAAAAATTACATACTGTGTAAGTATGTTTTACTACCAACTCCTTGGTACTTTTATTTAGGCAATATTTTGAATGACTTTTGCTTGTAAAGGAGTATTTTTGCAATATGTAAATGCTCATTTATCCAGATAAAAGGTCTGAATACATCCTCTATCTAGTGTGTTTGTTAAACAGCTATTTATCTTATACATGACAAGCAGAAGCCAGAATGTTTAAACCTTCTGCCCATCTCCCTCATGTGTTCCCTCCCCAGTATGGAGGAGTGTGAGGCTCTGTGTACCAGACTGGCAGTAATGGTTAATGGTCAGTTCAAGTGCCTCGGAAGTCCCCAGCACCTGAAGAGCAAGTTTGGCAGCGGCTACACACTGCTGGCAAAAGTTCATGTAGAGGCGGAGCTGGAAGACAGCGACCTGCAGCTATTTAAAGACTTCATCGAAAGTACCTTCCCAGGTCAGTGGCATTCAGGGGAACACTTAAAATGACAGCTATTAAGGCTGTGACAAAGAGTTAAGACACCATTCATGACTTAGACATCAAGTGTCAACCACCAGGGTTATATGAAGACAAATAGGAAGACAGTAAAGAGGTGCCAAAAACTGCAGTTCCTCAAACGTACTTACACAGCCACCCAAAAAAAACTTGGTTACAGGCTGATACAAACAGCAAGTTTGGCCTTTATAGTCATTGTTTCTGTTGATGACAACTGCAAAGGGATGATTTTCTGTATGGATCTTTTTTTTGAGTAATTTTATGGCTGAAATGAAACTTAAGCATAATTAAGGTTTTGGCCGTTTTGAGTGATAGCAGCTGTTAGCTGTCTGTAAGGCATCACATATTTAGTGTTTACGACAGCATTATTCTCAGCTTCACCAACTAATCAAATATGGTCCTTGAGAACATTTAATACCATACGTAAGACTTCAGAAGTGTAGTCCACAAACCAAGGAGTGACTTCATGGGTACTCAATCTACTGTTTAATCATTGTCTATAGTTGACATTTGAATACTGTCAAACTTTTTGGTATTATTTGTCTTTTGCTATTGAAGTCATCTGATCTGAACTGTAGAATAATAACAAAACCAATCTAACTGTGAACTTTTCTTCTACTGCAGGAAGTCAACTAAAGGATGAGCACCACGGAATGGTGCACTATCATTTGACTGACAAAACACTTACCTGGGCACAGGTAACTGATTTTATGTGATTGTGCAGTACATCTGCTCATTTGCTGTGTTAAAGCTCCCTCTAGTGGGCACATTAGTGGTACACATTAATGGTATAAAAACTAGAGCTTCAATTTTATAGCATTCGCAAAATGTTCTGATGTTATTAAGCTATGATTTACTTTCTAGTCTCCTTGTCCCCTTGATTTTGTCAAGTTTCCAACTTAACTTGTTTCTCAGAGTAAAGGCACTGATAATGAGGAAACCAGAGATGCATTTATGTATCATCCTCCTTCTTTTCTTCCACTTAGGTGTTTGGCACTTTGGAGGCAGCCAAAGAGAAATACCACATTGAAGACTACTGTGTAAGCCAGATATCACTGGAGCAGGTATTCCTCAGCTTTGCGCAGTTCCAACACTGCACAGAGAGCGGGAGGAAGTAAGCGTAATAAGGCGTCCGTCCATCCATTGTCCATTTTCTAAAAGGTGTGTGTTTTGTGTGTGTTTGTGTGTTTTGGACCTGCACACACGGACTTTCATCGAATACACAGCAGGTGTTTACACAGGCTGGAGCAGAGCCTGGTTTATTTCCAGCTCCATTTTTACCTTGACCAACAACACACATACACTCACACTAACACACACCAGGCCAGTCACAGAACATCCAACTTCAGCATTTCTACTACTGTATCACGTCGGTGTGTCTCTGTTGGGTCTTTCATGCTGTTGTTATTGTTGTTTTGTGATGAGAAAGTAGGAGAATTAGATATGTGGGAACGCTGAAAACACCAAGTGATGAGTTCTAAGTACTGCACCTTTTTATGGTGAGGTCAAAGACATTGATACCACTCGTTAGACACTACCACTATTCTGAATTGTGTGTGAAAGCGTTTATTTGTGTGTGTGTACAGCTTGTCTTTTTTTTTGTTATTTATGATTTTATTTTACTACTTGATTGTGTTTCCAAGATTTTGTGCTTTATTTTGTGATCAGAGAATGAACCACTCCATTTGATACATTTATGATGTAGTTGCACACCTTTTGCGCCTTATCAAACTAATGAGGGTCCTTGTTTCTTTATATTGCCCTAAACAAAATGCCTGGTTATCCTTAAGAGCCTCTTAATGTTGTTGCCAGATGTAAATAATGTGATGTGTTCATGGTACTAAAAAAACACTTACTCATTCAGACCAGAGCAGAGCATTTACTCATTTACAGACTGTTTTGAGCACGTCAATGGATGCATGCATAGAAAAAGATTAACAGAGCGCATGATACTGAGAGAAGGCAGAGAGCTGCTAAAGATTCTTCAGAGACCGTCCTTTGTTGAAGAATAATCCTCAGAGGACATTTAGTTTGGGTGTTGTGGACCAACGAGTCTGTTTTTGCTGCCAAACAAGGTACAGCACAAATGTGTGACCATGTTAATATCCGGCCATCGTAGCTTAAATTGAAGCTATTTAGATAGAAATCATAACATTGTGTGATGCAGTACAACAGGAGATGACTTCAAATCAAGCTGAATCATGCTGTGTGTTATTGATTTGGACCCATAACTGCAAGACTGCAATGACCTTTGAGGTGTTTTTGTACTTTGTTTTTCTTTTTGTCTTGCAGCTCTGCATTTCACACAGGACACCTGTGTGCATGAATGTGTTTAAATGTTTGTGTGTGTATGAAAGCAACTCATGATTCCTTAATTCACCCAGACTTCAAACAATTCTATTATAGTCCTTATATATTGAAACCAAGAGATTGTTATTGTGCAGTGGACAAACTTTACTGCTTTGTTATCTGTAATGTAGAGCTGCTCCTTCAGGAAACACCAGGAAATGCAATAAAAAAAGTCTCAGCAACGGTATGGATGGTAAAACATAACTTCAGTCCTCTGCATACAAATAGATGCCTTGTTCTGAGGAAGAATGATCAGCTCAGTGTTTGTTCCTCATTTATTGGGATGTGCTGCTATGAACAAGTCCATGTTATCACAGTCTCAAAGCCTTGTTTGTACTCTAAAGAATTCGTTTTTAAAAAAGTATACATGTGTATTCTGTAGAAATATTTGGAGTAAAGTTTAAAGTTTCCCAGAAAAAAATCCTCCAGACTGATGAAATATATTCTGTTTTCCTGCTTCTCATCCACCTTAAAGATCAATATTGTAATGAAGTATGAATTGGTGTACAAGTCAAATCCTACTCTTGAAAAATACCCCTGACTTCACAGAAGTGAGATGAATGTATTTACTGACTTAGATGAGGCAAAAAGCACTCACAGCTATTGTCTTTATTAACAGATTTGTGTGACTTACACTGCTTTTTTCATGTCATCAGATCTGTGGGGGAAAAAAAGAGAGACTGACACTCAAGGAAGGCACAGATACGTGACTTATTGCTCTTTACAGGATTTAATCCCTTAATTTTGATTTTTGTTACCTTTTTTTTGTATTTGCACAATTTATGTCC
>JAPZDY010000009.1:10390737-10401742 GCA_029783645.1 Ctenochaetus hawaiiensis | reverse complement strand
TCTTTCCTCACTCTAGCTGGTGTTGCACAAGTATTGGAACATGCAATTACTGCTTCTCAAGGTTTGAACATTGTTTTAAAACATTTTGGAAAGTCCACATTTCAACAAAATGTATAACAAAAATGTTGAAATGTTATATAAGCTTAGAAAGACTTAGAAAAATTAGTCATAGGAGCAGCATAATTTTGACACATGAGGGAACTGATGGACAAGACAAGTACCTTCATCCTCTGTGACAGTGCTTTATCCAGAAGCCTTTTTCGGGCTGCCAGCATTGAATTGGTGGCTGGAGAAGGTGTGACCCTCCTCCTCATTAATGCTCCAGTAGGTGCTGGTGTGGAAGACACGGTCCCTGTCCCTGCCCTTGATAATGTAGACTGGGGGCTTCTTTGTTGGCACTTCTGTGCAAGAGAGGTGACACTAACAATCTGGATGTCATTTTCTTCCTTACCTCCCTCATGTTGCTGTTCTGGCCTGCTACTACCTCTGATCTCCCCAGAAACTGACGGCTTTGCACTATTATCTGGATTTGTGGAAGTCTGCTTGGCAAAATTTACAGCTGCTGTGAAGCCACCATGGTGGGATGCCTCCCGCAGAAGGTTTTGGAGATGAATATTACCCCAGCTCTCTTGTACTGCCCTGGCTCGAGGCTGCACTTGTGCAGGTGATGTGCTGCTTCCTGCCTCCACAGGTCGGACTCTCCCTGGTGGCCTCCCTTGAAACTCCCTTAGGAACAGATAGATGGCCTGCGCAGATACCTTGATGTTCTCCAGCTCCAACACAGCTTTGATCTTACGGAAACTCAGACCAGCTTTCCGCAGCTCCACCACTTTGTGTTTGGCAGCATCATCCAGGCGGCCCATGTTTCTCACTCAAGAGGAACTCTGTGAGATGGGCTGGTAATTTCCAAAAAAATTGAAACAATACAACTGTAATAACTGGACTTTGTTCAATACGGAGATGTATTGTTAAATGCTAGTAGGTAAATAATATTATATGGCCAGATTCTCACGGGACCCTTTTCGTGCAATAATAAGATTTTTGTCTTATTACCCTGTTTTATTTGATACCAAATTTCCCCGTTGTTACCAAAAAATTCTCGCTGTAATATTTCACTTTATCGTGCTACATCAAAGCAGACTTGTTACAATACAGTACCATCACAACTCAGGGATGCACATAAAGCTTAAAAAATATCTAATTATCAACAGATGCAAAAACTAAATCTTTGTAACTGCTTATTGTTTACAGTCGTCGAAGGCAAGGTTGTTATTGATTATAATAAAAATACGTTTCAATTGTTATTTTGGCAAATAATATTTTTCTTGGTATTAGCAGGGACATTCTGCCCTACAGTATCCCGTAACTGTAGCAAACGGATATTGGAGGAGCTAGCTAACTACAACAGCTAGCTAGCACAGAGCCGTAATAGAGTGAAACGCTCACCTTGCGTAACCTCGTTGACAAGAGAAAGGATGTTCGGTGTTTCCCGTTCGGTTAAATCATGTCTTGTACTGCGGTAAAACACCTCGTCCTCGCATAGTTTCAGTACGGTCATACACACATACACTCATTTTTTTTTATATCGAAAACAATATAAATAAACATGAGTTGTAAATGGCGCTCAAGTGGGTACGTAACTTCCGCTTTGTCGTCATCAACAAGCGACGTTTCCTCAGGCTGTTAGTGAGGAGAAGCTAGATCAACTCGTTTGAAAAACATGTAAGTTTAGCAACTTACTAGGTTGCAATCAAATAAGTTTCAGTTTCAATAGATGTTACATGATATTAGAAAAAATAAATTATATTTCTTAACCGCTTGTGCTCTCCACGAATTGAGTTGTAATCGATAAATCGTAAACCCCGTGGCTGTCTCCTCCGTGTTTTGAGGAGTGAGTTGAATGAAAATCGATGGCGGCTGGTCTCGGTCCTTGAGCACAGTTGTTGTCTGGGTCACATTTGTCCATGGTTGTTGTAGCAATGCCGATTTACAGGTACACTGTAGGTGCAATACTTAAAGCACCGAGATAAAAAAAAAATACGTTAGCCGTGTAACTCTTGTAACAATGTGGCTGTTAGGCCTCGTTGTGCTGGGCGACAAGCCCCGTGTTTACACTCACCAAGAATTTTTTCACTCCTATTTACTCAGTTTCTTCGGTCATTTACTCCGTTTGTGCGTGTTTTTTTTTTTTTTTTTTTACTGATTTTTCTTAGCTCTTTTCGAAATCTTTGCATTATATTATTTCGATTGTCTCTATTTGCCTTAGATTGTAGACAAGACAAATGCCTACAGTGGGAATTTATTGAGGATCCGGGTAATAGTGATGTGGGATTTTGGCTACTTTCTGACTTTTTATAAAGTAAATTATTATCTACGAATGGTATTGTGAGATGGTTGACTATGAAACTGTTTGTTAGTTGCAGCCCTACCCCTACACAATTGACAGCATATATGATCCCACAGTAACAGCAACATGCCTCTGACTTTAGGGCACCATCACCTACTAAGCGAAAGGAGGAGGAAAAAACAAAAGATAGAGGCAAAGAGAAAACTGGTACCAAGGAAGGAGACAAAGAGAGAGGACGGGATAAAGTGAGGAAACGACGCAGTGCTTCTACTGGCAGTAGCAGCAGCAGGTTCGTTTTCTAAAGTACCTTTTTAAGTTGTTATTTCTTTCTAACTATATGTTATTGGCAAAATTGTTCTAAAATGGTTATATGGATGTTTTTTACTGACATCTTTTTCTTTGTTTTGAACATGACCAGGTCCAGATCTAGCTCCACTTCAAGCAGCAGCTCTGGTTCCAGCTCAGGCTCCTCGAGTGGGTCCAGCTCATCTGGTTCCAGCCGCTCTGGTTCTTCAAGCTCTCGTTCCTCCTCCTCCTCTAGCTCCTCAGGTTCTCCCAGCCCCAGTCGTAGACGCCATGACAACCGTCGCCGCTCCCGCTCAGTGTAAGTTACCTCAGCATTTTTTATACACTTGAGTGTCTTGTATTCTCTACGGAGCTGGGTCAGCTGAAAAAAAGAGTCCTCTGTAAAACTGTACTCTTGATTAATAATTTTGTTGCCACAGTTTTTAAAACATGGTCTCAAACATAATCTGTGCCCATTTATCTGTCAACAGATTTTGTATGTAACTCTAAAAGTGTCTTATCCACTGCTTTTTCTCATCCTGTCTTACCACTGATCAGTGATGTTGCTGACTTCAGCCCATGTGTCTGTTTTAATAATTACACAGTGACCTAGTGTTGACTGAGGTCTAATTTTTCTGCCGATGATAATCAATATTATAATAACATTAATTAAGAAAAACAATAAGCTTCTAGAAGACATATTTTTCATTGAGAGAAATTAACTTTGTTTTCCCCCTCATAATTTCCATGCGCTTACTGCATGAGTCTTAGGTAGCCAGGTGGATACTGACAGGTTACTGAAAGTGAATGAAAATAAAAACTATCCATTTAAAAAAAAAAAAAAATTGGGTATGTGGTCATGTATTGAAAAACCCAAAGTAAACACTGTAAGCACACTTCTTGATTAATATAAGCAAATTATTTAAACAACATTTGTATGAGATAGATTCTTTCCCAAACTTTTTGATCTGTATAAGCTGCTGATCACATTTATGATAATGATCAGCGGTTTCTGCTGTATTTAGTTTTACTTGAAATGTGTAGTTGTAGTATTTGTTTGATAATGTTGTCTAGGTACATATGCCTCCATGTATGCTGTATTTAAAGCTAGATTTTCTTTAGTCTTGCATAATAGCACTGCATAAAGTTGTTTATGTGATTAACAGAACCCAATCAAATCTGTTGGCATGGATTATGAATTCAGGAACACTGTTTCTTGAATGTACCACAGGTTTACAGACAGTGTACAGATCTACACATAACCCTTTCTTTCCATTGGTTGACCTTAGCAGCGGCATCTCATTTTTCATGAGTCACAATGAAGTCAAGCAATGTTTTTCATCTGTGACTCTGCAGGTCCAAAACACAGAAGAGGGGAGATGACAAGGAGAGACGGAAAAGAAGCCCAAGCCCCAAACCCACTAAAGTTCATTTAGGGCGGCTGACCAGGAATGTAACCAGGGTAAGCTGAGAAAGTTTTAAACTGTGTAGTCAAAAAACACGCAAATAAGATCCATTAGGATTAAACCACTATCTCTAAAACATCCTGTTATGACCTGCTAGGTCCTGGACCAAAATGAAATAATACAATTTGAAAAATAAAAGAGGAATTATTAATTTTATTTATTTATTGGGCACAGGACCACATCCAGGAGATCTTTTCCACTTATGGAAAAATCAAAATGGTTGAAATGCCAATGGATAGACTCAATCCCCACCTGTCCAGGGGCTATGCTTACGTAGAGTTTGAGACCCCTGAAGAAGCCCAGAAGGCCCTCAAATACATGGATGGAGGTAAGCCAGATTAGTTTGTTTCAGTGTATCTGTCTTGCAGCATTACTCTGTGCATATGTGATAAAATAACATGTTGGTGATGACTTTATTATTGGTAGGTCAGATTGATGGACAGGAAATCACTGCGTCCGCTGTGCTGCCTCAAAGAGTCCGTCCTCCACCTCGTCGACCCTCTCCCCCTCGCAGAATGCCCCCACCACCCCCTATGTGGCGTCGCAGTCCACCACGCATGAGGAGAAGGTACACTGAATGGTTTTCCATCAGTAATCATTTTCATCTGCGTTTTTTTTTGTTACACCATTGTCTTGTAACATGTACATAACATAGCATATGAAGACAAGTTTATATTTTTAAATTTAGATAGTTTAGTCTGATTTTCTTCCTGACTACCAGATCTTTTTTTAAAAAAATATTTGTGGTTTGCAGGTCCCGTTCCCCAAGAAGACGGTCTCCAGCTCGCCGCCGCTCTCGCTCCAGATCACCTGGTCGCAGGCGTCATCGCTCTCGTTCCAGCTCTAACTCCTCCAGATAAGACAAGATTCCAGCTTTCAGACACCAAGTGATCTCTTAGATTGTCTCTCTGAGCCACTGGAGTTCCTGTTTCGCACACCATATGGACTCATCAGAAATAAAATCATCTGCATTGTAGCCAACACAAACATTTGACTGCATCTAGAAAGTGGGACAATTGTTTGTTTTTTCTTTTTGTGCAAACGTGAGTTTCTTTTAATAATTTTTGTCAAGTTGATCCTGAAAAGCTGGTTCTGTATTAATGTTGTGTTTCAAGCAGAGTTTGGACTCCACTGAGATTCACAAATATTTCTTTAAAAGTGTAACTTCTTTTTACCTCGTACTGAATTTTTAGACATTTTGGAAAATAAAGACGCTGAAACATGCACAGTGTGTGAGTCCCATTTATAACACTGAGGTCATAAGTCTGGAAGGCCTCTTTTGTTAACCTTCTTGCCTCAGTAACTGCAAGCTTTGTTTGCTTATCATACCTATTATGTAATCTGTGAGAACACGTTAATGCTTAATTTTTAATGTGTCTCCCATAGCTGCAAATGAACAAGAACCAAAAAGATTCGCAGCAAATGTGCTCACGTCTTAAAAGTTAATTCCAATCAACATGTTTTTGACGTGGCAGACGAAGAAACATTTACCATTTAAATGCACAGTACGTATTTTCTGCCAGTAGAGGTCTCTCAATTAAAAGGCGAAGAAATGCAACGCACCGTTACCTTGAGTAAAGTTATGGAGTTCTTTGGGTTTAAACATTATCAGAAACAAATGGGTTACTGACAAATACACTCCTCAAGAACACGTAAGAAAGATAAAGCCGTTTATAGATATTTTAGTGTGAAAATGTGACAGTTTTAGCGTACAGTAAACCATATCAGTGGCTAAACACAGTCAATGTTATATAGCCAAAACTGTATAACCTCAAATAAATCCTGAAGACGCCCCGCCCACATTCAACCTGAGCACGGGTGTCAACAGCCTCACGTGAAACCGTAACTCAAAAAATAGGCATGTAGTACTAATCTTCATCCCAGTTACAAAATAGAAAGAGTGTTGTGTATAAGTTGCATGGTATCTGTCAATTTACTTTGTTTGAACATTATAATATGTTTAATATTGAGTCCAACATGGGGATACACTGCAATAGAGGAGTATTTGCATACAGAAGATAAATATTGACAGAGCAACCTCGAGGAAAAGTCGTGAAATCAATAAAAATATCTGTGAAATATTTCCAAGCTGTGATGAAGGAAGCTGTAATGGGGTAAATGTGGGTGTATTCATGGCCTGTCTCGGATGAGCGCGCTTCCTACCGCTGGGGGTCTCACTTCAGAGAGATGGACGGAGAGAAGACGTAAATGTATTGTTGCATCTATATGGGTTTTGCAGCATACACATTATAAGACTGACCATGCTCCACTATTTACCCACCCTCCATCTAAAACTACAGCCTTCATTAATTCCTTAGGTGCGTCCCGCGACGCGCTTTGGCGAATTCAGTCCATCGCGCGCAGCGGCACTCTCACTTTCAATGCACGGGAGTTTGAGGTTTTCAGCCGCTGAG
This sequence comes from Ctenochaetus hawaiiensis, assembly GCA_029783645.1. Classification (NCBI taxonomy): domain Eukaryota; kingdom Metazoa; phylum Chordata; class Actinopteri; order Acanthuriformes; family Acanthuridae; genus Ctenochaetus; species Ctenochaetus hawaiiensis. Next base: position 10,395,230 of record JAPZDY010000009.1, on the reverse strand, counting down.
CACGCATCTGAGCTGAATCATTTGCATTATGACTTCGGAGCAAGAAAAGAACAGACAGCGTGTGAAACAGCTTCTGAGGAAACCCGGCAACGGAAACTGTGCCGACTGCGGAGCTGCAGGTAGGCTGGCAGGGCAGTTACCGGCACACGCGGGACACATTTTTTAGACCTTTTCCCACTCAAATCTGTTTGTTTCATACATTCTGTAACTGTGCTACTTAGTTGAATTTCACAAGCTAGTAACTGACTGCATTTACCGCACTGTACCTGCGTGCTTCCAATTGTCTTTCGCGAGAGTGTACAAGGTCGTTGAGCTTCATCTCTCAGACAGTCACGGTGGAGTCTGGGCATGATTATTAAATATAAAACGGTTGACTTAATGAAGATCCTCATACAGGACAGCAATAGATTTCCTAACTACACGATGGGAGAGCAACTAAATAATGCATACGCCTTTTAAAACCAGTTGTGTTTATCTTCTTAGTGTCCAGCAGTTTTCTTGGATAAGCTTATGAATAAGTGATACATTTGGACCCATAAGTGTTTTTATTTTAACTTCTAAGAGCGCAGTCTCTGATAGCAAAGTGCTTTGTAACATATTTAATTATCTATATTCTTATTACCGAGTGGGATATCTTTTTGAGAAATAGTTGGTATTTTTTGAGGGGCCTATTCACCCTTCTTGCATGGACACACACCCTGATGGTCACACCTAATAGAGCTCGAGTCTGCAGTTCAGTACAAGGCAAACAGGTGTGGTTTGTGAAACAAGACTCATGTACAGCCCGAGTGAGTGTCATAAAGGTCTTGTTTAGTTTGCTAAATGCTTTATTTTTGCTTTGTTCCTGGTTTATAGTGTGTGAGTGTTCCCCATCAGGAGAGAAATGCTTTATTTTCATCCATAAATAACACAGTGACAGAATGTATGACTACATTGGGTTTCACACACTTTCTCTAATGAGTCCTCTAGAAGCAAACATCTTATCAGAGGTTGGAAATATTCTTGCAAGTTCTTTCCAAATGGGGGTTCAGGGTCTATTTTGTGCCATTTCAGGGTTTCTTGACATGAAAATGTTTAAAAACCACCTTCTTGAAGTATACTATTACTCACGCTGAAACTAATGATTAATTTCACTATCAGTTATTCTGACAATTATTTTTTGATTAATTTGAATCTAAATAAACTTTTTTTCGAAATGTCAAAAAATGATGAAAAAAACACCAGAAACTTCCCTGAACCTAAGAAGACATCTTAAATATCTTGTTTTGTTTAAACAAAGGGGATATTAGGTTGCTGTGTATTATGTCAATGAAAAGCAGCTAATCCTCTTATTTTGAAAACTGAAACCTAAGCAATTCTTATTGCTATTCTTGCACAAAAAAAGGACTTAACAGGCTACAGGCCATTAAAATACAGAAAGGATGGGAGCGGCTTTCCCCACACCAGCTTCTCATCTGTCGTGTGCAGATACACAGTCTAACAAGTGTGCAGCTTCGTGTTAATGCACAAGGAATTAATAACTGCTTTTGTTCTTGCGCTATTTTTGTGGTGTGAGTTCACTTGGTTTTTATTGGCTGTGGTTGAAGGGCTGAAACAGGCCTATAGAAACTTGTTAACCACCGTCCTAGTCTGACTCAGTTACAAAATAACCAACACAGTGCTGTAATCTCACCTTGCATTGATCAGAGTAATGATGCTGAACATGAGGTTTTCAAATGTAGGAGGAGCTGTCTGTGTGTGTGTGAATGAGTGTGTATCTAACAGCTCACAAATTTGCTGCAAAACTTTATGCACTGTGTCTGATCCCAGATCTGAGTGTAGACAGACTACTGTACTGTATCTTGTGATAACAAAGGAATCTGTCTTGTTAATTTTTTCATGGCTTAAAAAAGAGCAAACAAACAAGCTGTGGATTCATCTTGAAATCGTGTGAAAAATTGATGATCGCCACGCTGCACGCTCTTGCTGCACTTGTCTCCCTTCAAAGGCATATCTGAACTGTGTGATGTTGTGACCTTTAACTGAACTTTTTTGAGAACAGCAAAATGTGCTAAGTGCTGACACAAAGCTGGTTCTCATGCTAGAAAAAAAGTCATTTGTCAGTTCATGTTTCCTTTATGACAGAGGTATTGGAGAGATAGTAATGACTCACATGAGCCTAGTGTACTATGCTAAAAAGTGTGATTGTAATGTGTGAATGACCTGTTTCACACATGGGTAACTCAACTGTGTGTCATATATGGTTGTTATGCCTGTGAATTTCCCATACATACGTTATGCATGGATGCATGCACGTCATGTTTAAAACTAGATTTTTTTCTCAACAGAAAATTTATAATAGACACATATATATTTAGATATGATATATGTGTTTATGGTGTATTCATGTACTATCCTCTGACAAAAGGCAGATAGATGGATAGGTTAGAAAAAAGTTGCCATTTCTATGCAAGAGTTGCTACACTGCCGCACCAAATTCGAGTAAATGTTGCTATTGCAAATACTGTATAAAGGGCATTTAGTAGAACTCATGTGTGATGGCAGAGTGGATATCTAAATAAGAAACACTGGTCTCCTGGGGTGATCCAAGGTGAACCATCAGTGGTGCTGAGTCTTCTCTTTAACTCACTACTGCCACCACACTGAAAAAATGCAGAGGAAACACCCATTCTGATCTTCGACAGGATTCAGTACCATCCAGCTCTGTATTGACATGTTTTAAAGAGAGAGAGTAAAGGAGAAGGACTCCAGGATTCCAGGATCTAAAGGACAGACAACCCATTAGCTCCTCCCTGTTCCTTCACTCTGTCTTAACCACCTGTAAGATGTATCAGATTTCTAGCCATACCTGTCTTTGTTCTTTTCTGTTTGACAGACACACATTAACTACATGTGGTTAGGAACTGAGATTTACTGCAGGAATCACGTACATGTAAAAACCCTCCATACATGTAAAGATTATTTTCCCCAGTTGGATTCTCATGTCCGCCTTAAATAACGTGTATATCACTGTTTGGGCTGTCAGTCTCTGTTAGAAACATGCTCAGAGATGTTTCGGTTTATTCAGTAATTTTGAACTTAAAATGTTTTTAGTGTGCCTCTACATGCGTGTCTTTATGCTGTGTTGCAGATCCAGAATGGGCATCCTACACCCTGGGTGTGTTTGTGTGTCAAAGCTGCTCAGGCCTCCATAGAAACATTGCTCAGATCAGCAAGGTCAAATCCATCCTTTTGGATCCCTGGAGCTCCTCTGATGTGGAGGTGAGAACTCCTGTCTGTTATGCAAATGTATTGTAGGGTTTTATCAATTAAAATTGTGAACAAAGTTAAAAGCCTTGTTTTTTTAGAGAAGACAGCCATCAATTATTGTCTAAAACTTGGCTTGAAGTACAGTCTGCAGCCTCTAGCCTCGCCCTCACTCAGCCCATCTTGCTCCACTGTGGGCATCACTCTCTGCCTGCTGCTCCACCCCTGCATCTCTGCTCAGAAGAAAAAGACAAGTCATCTGTCTCAATTCAGCTCAGCCTGAAAGGCATGAGCTAGCAGCTGGCAGATACAACCAATACTCTTTCGTGTGTGCGGGTGTTTGTGTGTGTGCTGTATCCAGGTTTTAAAACTTTAAACACTGGTTGACCTCACAGTAAAAATTATCAAAGATGAGGTGAAAAGAATAATAAAGTGTTTTCTTATCTCTAAGGTATGTTTTGTCATTAGCTGTTTCTCTCTCTCTGTCCCTCTTCTCCAGCTTTCTTCCTCTCGATTGGTATGTGTGATCTGTAGTTTCCTAGCTGTGTGCTGTTGCATGCTGAGTAGTGTGCGTTAAATACAGAGACACAAAAGAAGAAGCAGCCATGACAGGAGCAATGCCTCCCTCTGGGCAAGGTGTCAGCCACACAAACGCTGAGCTGCAAGCACCTCATTGTTTTGTGTATGTGTTGTTGTGTGCGTGTGCGCGTGAGTGTGACCTGCCTTTAGCCAAATACACATACACACAGGAATACACATGGATATCTCTTACAGGTACTTCTCCTTCCTCTCCCCACAGTTTATGGACTCAGTTGGTAACGATGCCTCCAATGCAAAACATGAACAGATAGTTCCTGCCTTCTTCTACCGTCCCACACACAAAGACTGCACGTAAGTGATGTATCTTCCTCTGCCTTCCTTAAATGTCTGATCCAGGTGCCTCTGAACCATTGACTGTATAAAACACTGGACAAACCCTCCGTGACGTCACCCACTGGTTTCTGCATGAGCAAAAGTGAAGCCTCAGAAATCTCGTCCTGGGCGCCACCATTAGCCAGCGCGTGACTCCGCCAAGAGCCCGTCTAAATGATGAAAAACCAAGTATGGGAAAAGAGGCGGGGTCAAAGGACGGGCAACACACCCACTCAGCTAACAGCCCCCGGCTATACATCAACAGGCTGTCAATCAACAGCCGAATAGCCGAATTTTAAGCTTAAATATAAAATAAACAAATGAGTTAGAAAAAA
>JAPZDY010000009.1:10363356-10390637 GCA_029783645.1 Ctenochaetus hawaiiensis | reverse complement strand
AATTTGCTCCCTTTTGGAGCCAGCCTCAAGCGGTCAGTCGAGGAATTGCAAGCTTTTGTACTTCCTGGTTGGCTTCAATGCGAAAGTGGGAAGTTTGCCCCTTGCTCTGAACAGGTGGTGACCTCTAAAGAGTATATGAGTGGTTAGTACTTATCTACAGCTCAAATGGTTAAGTAAAAACTCTTTTTTTATGTTTAGTTTTTTTTTATTGAGGAAAATGTTATCACACACACCCATTTATGACTGACAAAGCTGTCTAAAAAGTAACCTGGGAATGCACGACTTCAAGGGAAATTAAGTAGATTTTCAACCAGATTTATGTCATTGGAAAGTGGATAGATTATGCAAATGGACAATGTTAATCTTCCCCCCATGTTGCTTGCTCTCAGAGCTCCATCCTTATTTGCCAGCCATTGCTGGCTCTAAGACTGTTGTTTAAACTGCAGATTGTTCCTTCACATATCTGTATTCCTGCTCCCATGGACTGGAGGACTAAAGGGGCTCCTCTCTTACTTTCTCAGATCGAGAGAGGGGCAGCCCACCAAGTTTGGATCAAACTGTAAAATGAGACTGTGCTGACCAAATATGAATCAATATTCTGAGCCTACATTGCAAATTTCTTGCTTGAAATCTTTTAAGAAACATATTATAGTGAAATATTTTAGCTGTAAGATGTGCTTGTGTGTGACCAGCAGGACAGAATGTTGATTTCTGTTTCAAAACAGATAAGCCAAAACCAAACACTGTTCAACCAGCAATTCTTTGACCGCCAGCCAGAGTTTACTAGTTTAACTACGGTGCGGTTTATTCTGGTTGTTGTAGGTTTTCACCTCTTGAGAAAAAAAGGAAAGACCACAACCCCTTTCTTTGTTTTCTTTGTCTATGTCAAAAATAATAGCATCTTTCTATTTAAATTGATTGAAATTAAAGATGTTCTCAATAAAAACAGGACACAGTAATACAATTTTGCATAACTGAGAGAAGCGTTACAACGTTCAAAATCAAATTCCATGTTTAGAACTGACTTTTGCTCTTTAGTTAACCTAGACAGTGATGAATGTTACTGTAACTTACTTTATAAATGCAGTGCCACACTGCATCAGTACTGAAGCTTTTCAGAGTCTAACTGTCTGTTGTAGATCAATAACACTATGTGCCTTTACTAAAATATATTCTGTGGTTATTTTGTGCACTGCGACAGTAAAATTACTGATAGCATCTTTAAGACTTCAGTTAATATTCTGCAGATGGATGTATTCGACCAAAGCACAAGAAGTGGTTTTTTGTAGCCAGGCGGACATGCAGAACGTCCAGTGATAAGAGTGACAAGTTCCTGCAGTTTGAACAGGAAGCAGCAGTTCAGTATGAGGGTTTGTTCATAACCGTCCAGTGGTATATAAATAACCAGATGTAACAATGACACAGTTAGCTGTAAAGTTTCTTCTAGAAAGGACCAGCATTGTGTTTAAGAGGACTGATGTGTAGGCAGCGAAAGGAGAGAGTGATAAGATAAAGAAGAGAGAAAAAGGCAAATAAATTAAGTGCAAAGGGCTTCGAGCACTTGTGGGAAGCGCTGTACAAGGCCATTACAATAAATACTGTAATGCTGACTGTCGAAAGCGACTGAGCTGCGTAAGCACGGCTCAGTGCAGATGAGGTGTCTTGCATGCTGAAGATGCAATTGCATGCAAGGTGCTTGCTCATGCATCAGGCTGTGTGAATGTTGAGGATATTTATTAAAGGAAACAGAATCAGTCCAGAGAAATTTGTTTATAACAAATGATATAAAAGATAAAAAAGGGAAACAAACAAAAAAATGATTATTAACACAATAGATCGAGGTCACTGAGAAACAGCAGTGATAATCAGGTGAAGATGAGCCAAGTTGCTTGCATGAAATGCAGCTGCGAGGCTCAACATCCATGTAAGCTAATGAGACGTTTTCCACAAATTAGCTCAAGCATGAAGTAAACATCAACACCAACTGTTCTGCAGGCTCCTGCGGGAACAATGGATCCGAGCCAAGTATGAGAGGAAGGAGTTTATGTTCGTGGAGAAGCAGGAGCCCTACTCGGCAGGTGAGAAGTGAACTGGCCTCTTTCCAGTTAGGAGCACAAAAGGTATTGTCCTTCTTTTTGTTCACTCAGGAAAGTAGGGAATTGTATGCATCTCACACAGCACACCCATTCAGCCCTGAATGAATGCTCAGCAGTGAACGAGCATCATTTTATTTATCAGGGCCAACAATTTTTAAGTGAAACAGCTGAAATCTCAAATAAAAAGTGAAAGAAGAAGGTTAAAGAGGCCTCATCTCACTCAGCACCGTGCTGCCACTTACATATAAGTCTGTCATTTTGGGAAGTAATAAAAATATATTTAGCATGTTTATAGCGTGTTTATATTCACCTTCAAATTCTGAAATTCTTCTGATTATGCATATCTTGAGCAAATGAAGTGTGTAGGGCTTAAAAGTAAGCTTGATAAATGGTGTTGGTAGACCATATCTTTACTTTTAAGGACCAGTGTGCAGGAATTAGTGCCATCTTGTGGCAAGTTTGCAGATTGCAACCAACTGATTGCACTCACCCCTGGAAGAACCTTGAGTGTTCACAGGTTTTCCAAATGAAGAGACCTCTCTAAAGCTTATATTCCCTTTGTCCATTCTGGGCTACAGTAGAGACATTGCATTTCATCATGGTGGACTTCATGATAGAGGATCTGCTCCCTCTGTAGATAAAGGGGGTTATTCTAAGGTAATGAAAACACAATGATTATTATTTTCAGGTGATAAAATTCTACTGAAATAACTTTAGAATATTATTTTCCATTTCTGGCAATAAATTCTACACACAAGACCTTTTCCAAAAAAGCCATGCTAGCTGTTTCCCCTTGCCATAATTCTTTATGCAATGTTAGGCTAACCAATAAGAGTAGTGAAAAAATGTAATAAGAGTAGTTAATAAGATTATTTTAAAAGTATTTTGCTTGAAAGAAATGACTATTTTCTGAGTAGGGCTTTAAAGCAACACAAACTATTGTTTCTTCTCTTTTTTTACCAATCAGCTGAGGATGATTCTGTGAAAAAAGTGCCCTGATGTCTGATGGGGTTCGGTGTGTTCAGGAGTTGCTTTTTGGCTGCTAATGGCATAACAATGTCAGAGAGTACACTGATAAAAAAACACTCACAGCCCACTAGGCACCATTACCCACTGCCCATTTACGTAGCTCAGTCAATTAGTCCACCAGTGGGATTGTCTGACTGCTCGTTAGGTAGTTGGGGCGGATAGGCGGTGAGTCAGCATGGCTTATGTTGCAGAGACGATGAGGGCTGGTCATCAAGGGAACAAATCTGCCCTTTGCTGTCCTCCTTCAGCGTCCCATCTCTGCTTTTTTAAAAATTTACTCTTCCTTCATGTTTGTCTTATCTACACCCACCCCTCTTTCTGCCCGACGACAGTATGTCTCACTCTTTTCTCATGGTATGGCGTGTTATCGTTTTCAGTTCCTAAATGTGCATAACATAACCCTTATCTCTGTTTTTCTTTTGCTGAATCATGCGCCATGTTTGTGTTTGTCACAAATGACAAATGTCACTTGGCTAATGGCCTGAAGGAGCCTCATTTAGGGAGAGAGAGAGAGAGAAAGTGGCACCAACCTGACCGTTATTTAGACCCAGTAAATCAATAATGGATGCCCCTCCAAACAGACTGGCAGTGAGTGTGCAGATGCTCAGTCTGAGCCCATTATGAGCCAGAATCTTATGTGGTGGGAAAAGTACTTGTAGACAGTGACAATACAGCAATAAAATAAATAATCCAATGCAATTAAAAGTTCAAAATTTCATTTAAATCCTACTTAACAAAAGCCCAGTCTTGTAATAAAAAATACAGAAAGTCTCAAATTCTAAAATGGCATTAGATGTTAGTGAGTGTTCCAGTCTAGTGGTTAATCTCCTCCAAATGAGTAAAAGTGAGCAGCAGGTAAATATGAGTGGTCAAGAGAGGATTAATGAGACGAGAAAATAAAATTCTGCTGCACAAATTCAAAAGCATTTCCTCTTTTCTTTATGTACCTTAAAGCAGTGCTTTTAATATATGCTGAAAACCTGAAATACAGCAGAAAATTTCTCGAACAGATTAGTGATAAGTGTTCAAATAGAGAAAGAAGAATCTATCTGTAAGGTAGAGGAGATAAAGCCCTATTATCGGAGTCTCATGACTGTCAAACTCCTGCTCTCTGTGTCTCTCGGTTGCTTTCCCTCTCCATCAATGGCCTCTTGTGTTTTGCTGTGCAGAGGTTTTCGGAGCATGTAGCCGTGGAAGAATGGCCTCTTTTGTGTACAAGTTTTCTATATAGTATTGCCTCTAGATTGTAGACCAGGAGGAACTGGTGGAGATCTGTAGAGGACCTAAAGACAAACAGACAGATAGATGCTGGAACAAATACTTGCTTTGCTCTCCTAAGTGTTTGCAAGTATTTTACACCCTGTTGTAACAGTGAATGAGTTCTCTTCCCCTTCAGTTGTGTTATGTCCGACCCAACTCCTCTCAGTGCTGAAACGAAACTTTCTGACTCATGAATAATTGACGAAGCCATTGCTCAACCAGAAGTTCGCTGCTGTGTGTGGCCAATACCTTGTCAACTTTAATTGCTGTATAGTACAAAGAAGCAGGGGAAGGGACAAAAGGATAGATGGAGGGAAAGGTAATGATGCAAGTGAACAGTCTGTATTTCTCAAGGCTCGTTTCTGAGAGGAAATTGGCAATTGAGGTGTAATTTTTTTTATTGCAAAAATGTTTTTTGTACAGTTTGTCACAGGGAAGTGGTAAATCAGCTGCCTCAAGTGGAGTCCATTTTGATTGTGTCTGTCCAAGTGTTATTTATGTGAGTCTGTGAGTTAAAGCTATGGATTATTATTATTATTATTATTATTATTATTATTATTATTATTATTATTATTATTATGGTTGCTGTTAATATAGCTATGTTATGTTAGTAATATATGTTACTGATAATAATGTAATCATACCAAAATTTAAATTAAAAATAAAAAGCTCAAAAAGTTGTGAAAATCTTTTATAATAATTAAAAAAAAGAAAAATAAGTACATTGCTACAGTTTTCAGCTGTGATAACTATATTCACTGTGTATTCTGAGTCTTCTGTGTATTAACTCTTATGGGTTACAGTGCTGCTGGATTGATAACAACTCATGACCAGAGCATTAAGGAGGATCTGTGGCTTTAATGTGACAACATTTCCTGTTAAAAACAGAAAAAAGTGTACTAGCCTTACAAATCCAGTTCTTACATATTTGTAAGACCAGTAACCAGTTCAGGTCTTTTTCTGTGATAAACTTGCAAGGGAGTTAAATTGTGAGTCTGATGATCGGCTGTGCATAGAGCAATGACAATGCATTTCTTCCTGCTTTGCTGTTTCTGTTGGCTCATGCTGAGTATGGACAGAGAGGCCAGTGTCAGGAGCACAGCCAGTAAGCAGTGTGTGTGTGTGTGTGAGTGCATGTGTGCATGTGCGTGTGCATGGACGTGTGCTAAGTGTGTGTGTGTGGGTGTGTGTGTGTGTGTTGGTGCATGGGAGCAAAGGATATGTTTGACAATAACATTATCAAGCAGGTATAAAAAATAATGGAAGCATATAAATATAGACTGATTGAGGCAATGATCAGATATTAAGAAGTTCCTCTGGTGGGTGCTAAATAAAAAAGTTTTGTGTGTGTGTGTGTGTGTGTGTGTGTGCGTGCGTGCGTGTGTGTGTGTATGAGAGAGGGAGAATGAGTTTATTGCAGTGACGTTCAGGCTTGTAGAGGAAGTCATCAGTTGAAACTGAATTATTCATGTGTAGTAAAAGCAGAGGTGCTTCCTCCCATTACTGCCAAGCTGTCTAAAACAGCGACCACATAAGCTACAAGTGTCCACACACACGCACACACAAGGTCACACATACTACTGTGGACTTTCAGTGGTTTCATGCGGTTGTTTCTGTGTCAGCGTTCTGGGTAAGAAAGTATTTTAATGACTGTATTAGAGCACTATCATGAAAGTGGATGGGTGAGGGGTTAATTTTGGTTTGGGTTGTTGCCTGTCTGATTACTGGCATGAAACTACCATATACGCTTATTAGAGCTGCACAAATATATACATAATTTCTACTTAAAAATAGATCTTAAAGCTCACCTGCAGGTCTGCAAGGTGTCATAGTTTTCTGGCAAACAAACCTGTCCAAGACCAAAGAGCAGGCAGACAAAAGAGTGAATTGCTGTGGAACAAAAGCATTTAGCAGCTAAAGAGACAGATGATTGTCTCAGGAGTTGGTGGAGACCAAAACAGAGATAACAACAGCTTTTAGTGGGCATTTCCAGAACTACTGATCTCAGTGAAAGCTTAATGCTTCTCTCTTTGCTGGATCAGGTTTACCATATCCACTTTATACGGAGATAATACATCAGTGTCATATTTACAGCCTGTTGTTACATCCAGTTGACTAAGAAATCAACCTCTGCACCTTTTAAAAGTGTATGCGTCTATATCTGAACAACTGATTAATGGATTTATGTTTCTATAGTCACTGATAGTGGATTTCTCTTTTGCACAAATGTTTTTCAGATTTTATTTAGTATTTTGTTAAAAGTCTGTTGTGCCCTTCCTTTGTTTTCATTCTGTGTATTCCTGCTCTGTGTCAATGGGATGGGCCTCTTGTGGCTGCCGGCAGGCTACAGAGAGGGGTTTCTGTGGAAACGAGGCCGAGACAACGGACAGTATCTCAGCCGAAAATTTATTCTGTCTGAACGGGAAGGCGTTTTGAAGTACTTCAACAAGCATGATGTGAGTGCTTTCTCCCTTTTTTTCCCTCTATCCTTTTCTTGATCTGCGTTCAGTTCGCTGCTTTTGTTAAAAAATAGCTCTCTCTCTTGAAACGTCCTGAATAAAATGTCTCATTCAACTCCCTTTTTTAAAATACCTATTACCAGTTGTAGCACAGGAACATGCTAATCTTTCAGCCTAGGAATATCTTTCTCACAGGGGTTAGTGAAGAGTTGAACTGCACTTGCATAGACCATAATGTCACATTCTCTCTGGTCAACAAGTACATGGTTAACTTGTCTATCATTGAATATTCTAATACAGCATTTACTGAAGGTTACAAAGGAGAGTCAAGAGTATAATATGGACTATCTCTCCTCTTTCTTCCCTGCAGGCCAGAGAGCCCAAAGCGATAATGAAGATCAATACAGTGAACGCCACTTTCCAGCCGACAAAAATCGGCACTGCTCACGGCCTGCAGATCACCTATTTGAAGGACAACAGCACCCGAAATATCTTTGTTTACCATGAGGATGGAAAGGTAAGGCGTGGTGCCTCTATGTGGGGTGTGTGTGTTCCTCTAGTGGAAAAAGTTGGTCATTACAAGTCAGGCTGTAACAATAACTTAATAAAAGTTCACATTACAAAATAAAAGAGAAAATACCGTGAGACATCTGTGTGAGGTTTAACGATTTTTCAAATGACCTTTCTAACACTGAATCCATTAGAAAAGACATTTTGTCTGGTAATGATAGTAATGACTACCACATGTAGTGCCAGAAGTAATTAGGGGCTATCAGGGTGGCTGATGATGTCTTATGAGATGATATTGCAGAAAGAGTGAGTCACTTAACTGATTTTCCTGCCCCGAAGGAAATGGTGGACTGGTTCAACGCCATCAGAGCAGCCAGGTTTCACTACCTGCAGGTGGCTTTTCCTGGAGCTCCCACCTCAGATGTGAGTGCACACACACACACATGCACACATTCATACATCCACATGCATACAGGGTTGCAGCAACAACTGGGATCATATTTTGTGAGCTTTCTTGGCATTTTTGAATTTTCAGCAAACTGGAGAGACCTTAGATCCTACTTTTAAATTATTTTTTCATAGTATTTAACTGACTGATTAAATTGCCAGACTCTGTGTTTTTAAGTATGATTTCTTGTGTGTATTTTTTTCCCTAGAAATGTGGTGTATGCTTTAAAACTCAACTTAAGATATAAATGTTGAAGAATATCAAAAATGGTTGTAAGTTAATTAAACTCTAAAATAAGACTTCTTTAAACCACACATTTTTAAGAGACTGATTTGGGCTGTAAAGACGTACAGGCACACATATGCACGCACACACACACGCACACACACACACACAGTGTATCAGTGACTAAGCCATTCTCTTTGTTTGTCTAGTTGTTGCCAAAGCTAACCAGGAACTACACAAAGGAGGGTTACATGGAGAAAACTGGTCCAAAGGTTATTAATTTTCCCTTTTTTAATTTTTTGTTTTTCTGCCAAATTTGTGTCTCTAGAATATATTCCTCAATATGATTAATAAGTCAGGGAAACATGCATAGCCTTTAACAGCATCTTGCAGTGCACAAAAGCCCAGGTTATTTGACCTGTGTGTCTCTAAGAAGTGACATACCGTGTTTTTCCTGTTTCGGTCCCACAGCACACAGAAGGCTTCAAGAAGAGATGGTTCACGATGGATGACAGGAGGCTCATGTACTTCAAAGACCCAATGGTATTAAAGCTGCATGTTGTGAGCCAGCTGCTGCAGTTGCAGTACACACTACGACCAGCAGATGCTGCTGTGCTCCTTTCTCTTCTGTGCATCAGTCTCTGTCTTTTTGTATGGCGAGTGCACCAAAATACTTAATATAAAATAATTTTCCGTAGTTTTCATGCAGTTATTAAAATAGAGGTTTTCGTGAATGGTTCATGTTGCTCAATGAGCCAAAACAGCACTTCGATTTATGATATATATTCACAGTTATTTCATCTGTGATTTGTGTGTTTTGTTTGTCTGTTGCTCAGCTTCATATCAGTGTTTTCACTGATTATCACATTTTCTCTGCTCCCAGGATGCTTATGCACGAGGAGAGGTTTTTATTGGAAGTAGGGAAAACGGCTACACTGTGGTTCCCGGCCTTCCCATGAACACTCAGGGCATCCACTGGCAGTTTGGAATCACCATAGTGACCCCAGACAGGAAGTTTTTATTTGCATGTGAAACTGAAAAGGATCAGAAAGACTGGATTGCAGCATTTCTGACTGTTATTGATAGACCAATGCTGCCTCAGGAGTATGCAGGTAAGTTAAACACCCAACTAAGTCAGCATTTGGCTCTTTTTTTTGCCTCAGTTCATGAATCTGATACATATTATTTTTGTTCTCTCTTCAGTGGAGGCCTATTTCAAGCACAAACCATGACTGCCTTATTGTTTGAAGAACTGTTGGTGCGAGATGAAGAGCAGGAGGATGAGCAAGACCTGAGACATGTACAAAAGTACTTAAGATCTCATACTGAGAACCTTTACAAAAACTTAAGGGTGACAGATAAAAGTATCTAAGGGTGAGACAGCTATTACCACAGTTACCATTCCCACGGTGATTCCTTGAAACAACCTGCCATCCCGCTCAACCTCACCTACATTATGTTCCAAACCCTTTTCACAGGGAGTCTGAATCGCTCCTAAGGTCATAAATATTAGCATAACTCACCCGTCTGTTATCCCACTTCAATACTTGAAAGAGGGCAGCCATCCTGACCCGAATGTGCAGAAGCTGTGTGTGCTTGACTCATTTGTAGGAATCACAATTGTGCTGCTCAGATGTCAAAATATGTGGTTTTCTCTGTGTTCAGTAATATAGTATTATATAAAAGTATAAGAACTTAATCTTCTCAGATGTTAAATACTACTTGATTAACCATATATTTTAACACAGTGTACAAACTGTGACCTTCTGGTCAGGCTGGTCAGTCAGCCAGCAAACTAAATCAAATATTATCTGACACCGGACTGAAATATATCAGCAAGAGGAAATCGTGTAATACTCGCATTTATTTCCACACAAGTGCATTTCATTTAATTGCCAATATATATATATATTTATTTTTTTAACTGTCTAATTTGCTGTACACAGCCTGAAGTGTGGGGCCAAGCACTGCAGGTATTATAAGCTATTTATGCTTTTTTTGTACATAACTAAACAGCAATGCAAACTGCTTTATGTGATGTTAAATACCAGGATTAAACAAATGGTGGTCTTCCCTTCATTTGTAATCATGTCATCATATTAATGTAGTATGACTATTTATCCAGCAGAGGGAGACAGAGGAAAGGATTTAAAACTTATTAAACCCACCCGCCTACACACACAAACTCCAGGAGTTCCTAACCACATCAGACCAGAGACTGTAGGTATGCAAATTAAATCATTTGTGAAGGAGCTGAAGAGAATGGCTTGAAGATGTTTTGAGTGGTGTTACAATGCGGCAGAGATGCCTTTGTTCAAACTCAGAGAGCTCTGGTCTAGCAAACCATGGGAGTGTTCATTTGCCTTGCTTTAACATTAAATCTTCACCACACATATTGTGTGGTCACACCTGCTATGAAGTGTGGAGTTGTATCAGGAGAACATGTGAATCTGAAATATGGTCATCATTAAAAGTTCACATTACCTTCTGTTTTTTTTATTGTAGTTTACTTCCAGTTACAAGAAAGAAGTTACACATTGAAAAGTAGTAAAACCAAAAATCGTTACATTACTCTGAACATCAAGAGTGGAAAAAAATACAGAAATCCTGTACAGAGATACTAAGTTTCTCTGGTTTCTATGGCTGAGATGAAATCTACCAAAGCAACAGTCATATAAAAAGAGGCCTATGCTTCTTTTATGAAGGACAGGTTAAATACTGTTGAACAGATCACTGTATAAGAAACTTACTAGTTACTGTTTAAGAAAACATGGCACTATACACTCCATTTATGTAGTCATGAATTGAAAATGAACAAAAAATACAAAGCAGAAAACAAAGCAGCCTACTAATGTTTGCACATCTGAGTTCAAATAAAGAGAAATATACACATCTGTTTGTCATATACAATACTCTAGGTAACAATGTCAGCATACTGTTGGACTTTATTCTCAGCCCATGATCTTATTACCATCTTTTTGAACAAGCAGAAAAAAAGTATTTACATCATGATTGTTAAATTTCAGTGTATATCGATCACACACAGTATTTTTGAACATCTGTTCTGAACAATTTTTTAAACAAAAGTATATATAAATAATCACCAGGAGACGTTGCATCAAAGCGCGCAAAGACTCAACATTGATCCTCAACAAATGAAAAAAAAATCCCCAGAGTGCTTCAGGGTTCGTGACCCATGCACTACCATGTTTGTGAAGGTTTCTTTAAACTACTGTATACTTGAATTTTTTGCATTGAGCATGAATCAGTTAACTCCACTAAAAGAATCTTAAGTGGCTAATGATGCTATTCTGTACTTTACATCTCTCAATACACAATAGCAACATCCATTTATTTTTATGCAGAATTAAAACGCAATGGCAGATATTTACAGCTGGATCATGGAAACGCTTAGACTGAGTTAATGCTGGTGAGCTAAACTGGCTGCAGAGAGCCTGTTGAATGACTGACAGGGACACTGAACTGTGGACAGAAGACACATCACTATACATCTGTTACATGGTCATTCATCCACGTGCTAACCAGGATGAAAATATTCAATCAAGATGACAACAGTAGCACTGACCAACAGCACTGACCTTTTAAATGGCTAAAAAAACATGTATCTGCAAAAAAGAGACCATGTGATTAATTCCTTTCACAATAAAATAAGCACACATGGTGATGTAAAGGTATTTGCTGGGTGAGTGATTCAAGGCTAGGGTGAAGATTTTATCATGCAGCTACAGTTATGGATGAAAATGTCCATTATTAGGTCAAGAGCTGAGGTGTGGTAGCACATAACTTTGTCTTTTGCAAACTATGACCTGGAGCTACATTCACAGCTGCAGGAGGATGGAGGAGGGTGAAGAAAAGCAGGACATAAGAGGCGGAGTAGGGCAGCGAAAAGGGAGCAGGGATACAGATGGAGGCTGTGAAGACCGAAAAAGTTACAGCTTAAGTTGTACCTCGCCGGAGCTGACTCCTCATCTGGGATCAGGCCAGATATGAACACCTACTGTAAGAACATGAGTGACCCACACCCACACACACACAAACAAACATCCACATACACAGATCCAGAGAGTGACCGGAGCAGGTTTTTAAGACCTGCAGCAGCCTGTGCTCTTCATCTCCTTGTTAACGTACTCCTGGAGCTTAAACTTCTCACTGGGATCCTTCATGGACCGATGCTTCAGCTCCCTGAGACAGAGGACGAGGATACGATGAGGTCAAACCAAATGGATACAGGGACAAGAGAATCCTTAAATAATTTCTAAAAGTGTGCTTATGCTCACTTCATAGGTGGTATATGTAACATTTTTGCAATACTGACAAAACAATCCCTCACACAAAATCATGAGAGTTTAAGTCCTTTCGACCTCATGACTTTGTTCAACTGTGGCTATTAAATTTGCTTCAAATCATGCAACCCAGTCTCAATTGATTTGCCATAATGTAAGTACAATTTTTATTAATGTACTGGTACTAAATGATCTACTGGTTTCTGGTTTTTACTCAGGCAGCTCCGGTTCAAATCCTGGCATGAGAACAGTTTTATGTCTCTCAGTCAAAACTCATTATTTACCTCTATAGCAAAGTTTAAACTAGACATCAACCCTGTACACACAGTACAAGTTTAACCTCTGTATGAATTAATTGTACTCTGACTGGTGCTAAAATGTTACATATTGCACTTTTAATGACAGAGAAATGCTGTCATATCTTCAGTATTTAAGTCAAGTCAAGTCAAGTCAGATTTATTATAAAGCACATTTCATACAACAGGTGTAGATTCAATGTGCTCAGAAGGTGGGAACATCTAATGCAATTAGACCAAACCACATCACTTGCAGAAAGAGTGATGCTCACTTTGCCACAGCGGTGAAAGCCAGCTCCACGTTGAGACCTGACCTGGCGCTGGTCTCCATGAAGGGAACTCCGAACTCCTGCAGAGTCAAAGCAATGACAGTTACTGGAGGGGTTCATGGGGTTCATTAATACTTTTTTCAGCAGGCTGCTGCTTCTCTAATATATTACAAATAAGAAAAGTAAAAGACACAGAAAGTTTAGAGCAGAACTTTAGAACACAACAGTAAACTTTGCTTTAGATAAATCCAGCTCAGACATGGTAAATTTGTCTCCCAGCTTTTCCTCTGCTGGGGAATTTGTCTCAGCACACAGTGATGATAACTGTTGTGCTTTGTTCGCCTCCCAGGCTGAGCCTTAAGTTACTTAGTGGCACTTTATTGTCTCTCTTCTGGAGAGAATTGCTTGGCTGTTTTCTACTTGTTTTGTGTGTCACGCTGTGAAGCAGCAGTTGGGGGGATTGATCGAAAGAAATATTTGCTCCTGGTTTCAGTGCTTAGGGGTTTCATTTGTGCCTACGCTGGCATTTATCGCAGTGATATAGAACTTTTGTAATGATGGCACAGAAGGCATGAATCTATATAATAAGTACTCATTATCAAATGTTTATTATCTACTAGAGGCCAATTCATCTGAGGGGTCTGGCATTTTCTTTGTCTTATCTGTCTTTTGGGTTTAGAGGTGGTACGTTTTCATCACAGAGCAGAGAGAAAATCTGTGAGATAAAAAGAGCAAAATTAAAAATGAGAACTGCTCCCAACAGAATTCCACCCTTTTGTAATATTTATGATCTTCTCATCTGATGTGGAAATTCAATCAGTCACGCAAATACCTGAAAATTAAATGAAAGGAGAAGTCACTGCCTTCACTGGTCACTTGATTCCACACGAATGAAAAAAGATTAGTTGAAAACTTTTTGGTTATGTAACATTGTAACAGCTGTGACATCTGGACAGGAAAAAAACTGGGCTCACATCTTTGTTAACTCTTATTATTTTACCTTTGCGAGACGCTCGCCATCCTCTCTCTTCACCACCCTCTCATGAGTGGCATCAGCCTGGTGAGACGGGGGAAAAAAACAAGGTCATCCAGACGCCCATCAAGAACCAACATCAGTGCTAAAACCACAACATCCACCCACCCACCCACCGTGGAGATCTGCTTGCTGTTTGTTCACAGTTTACACACAAGCCTTTCCTGGTGTTCAGGTCTGATGGCAGCTAATGAGTCAAGATTGGCTGTCATTTTGCTAATTAAGGGCTGATATGGAGCGTGGGGGGACTGAGACTAGACAGAGCTCCAAGGCAGAGACATCTGTTCACTGTTCAGAGGGAGGGATGTGAGTGGCAGTCATGGAAAAAAAAATGTGTAACACTGATATTTACAAATTAGCAGCTTGAGATATTGTCAGATGTGTGTGCTTGAAATGAAATATTATCATCCACATAGTCACCAATGATCGACGGACAGAGCCACAAGTTGGTTTGGTTTGCTTTTTTTTAATATAGTTGCATTTGGACATATACAGTTCTTAATACTATGCATTTTTGTATTGTTTCTGATACTTATAAAATTGTTTTTGTTAAGATGCCAAAACATCACATTTTTTTCAAAACCTCACATTAAGCATGAAGATTTTTGTCGTCACAACCTCTCACACTTATTAGAAGAAGGCAAAAAAAATAAGGCTTCGGATATTTTTATATGAGAATTTTCATATCATATCAGCTATTTTTACTCATTATAAGACCAAAATAGAAAAAATCAGTTTTGGCCCAAGTCCACTGGTTCCTCAAAAAAGATGTTAATCTTTGAAAATGTCTCAGAAATGCACTCTAATTGAATAACGGTCATATAACTTCCTAAACATTTGGGCACCGCAGTTTTTAGCAAATAGCAATCAAGTAAGATTCGATACTGTGTATGTAAGGGACTACTTTTTTGTTGTGGATTAATGTACATATTCGGTAGTCACAGCTCCTACACTTTAGTCACCCAATTACTTTTAAAAGTTAGCTGACTTGATTAATTGCTGGAGATATTTATTTTTCAACCAACAACAATGATTATTTCTCATCAAATAGGTCAAATAAAACCAGTAAAGGGTTAATTAATGCAGGTGGAACCAACTTTAAAGTTGCAAAAACAGAAGAGTCCTGAATTGGCTCTGAAAGCTCTTTACAAATGAGCTGCAATCTGATTGGACAAAACTCCCAGTAAGCTTGTCTGAGCTGAAGATACTGCAACTGCAGTGTTGCAGGGATAACAGGAGTCTTTCCTTGCCACTGCTTCATTATTACACCAAGCCAAAACTGCAGATGAACAATTAGAGATATGATGACAGTTTTTGCTGAACAATGCACTTTAAGGCACAAAAAAATGTGCTGTATTAAACTTTGGATACAGAAAATGGGTTAGTGGCATCAGTTCACTGTTGGTTTTGATCATTTTCAGTGCAGAATTGTGCCAGAATAATCCCATAAATTTATCACTGCTTTATATTTGAAAATATGTAATCAAAGTATAGTAACATTAAAAACTAAACAAGCCATAAAATCTCAACTGATATCAACATATTGCACTCACACACATCAAACATGTTTCTCCCACCTGTGTCTCTATCTAGAGTCACAAATATTTCCCATAATGCCTTACCTTGTTTCCAAGCAGCATGAGCACCACATCCTGCTGGGCATACTCATGGATCTCAGTGAGCCATGCCTGATAACAATATGGGACAAGAGACACAGATTCGCAGTCAGACAAGAGAAAAAGACATTGTGATTCTGAAAACATAAAAAAGGAACAACCTGAGATAAAAGACAAGAAAAAAGAGGACATATTGTGGACATAAAAATGGCTTCGGGACAAAAAAAACCTTGTCTGGGACTTGACAAGGACGAGCTGGAACATTAAATCTAATAATATGAATAAAGAGGAGGAGGAAAGTGAGAGTGACTAAGGCATTTAGAGGATGAATGTGAGTTAAAAAAAGAAAAAAAGAGAAAATCTGAGGCAAGGGCAAAGATATAGAAAGGGTTAAGTAAAGTAAGAGTAAATGAGATAGAGAAATACCTGGGCAGTTACTCCTACAAACACCTATCATCAGTTTAATCAACACTGCCTGCTCCATCCTGCTTTAACTTTATGTACACAGGAGGAAGATAAAGCTGCAGCACCCGAACAATCCATTCACTGTTAGTGAGCATTTAATAAGCTCGGACAGACACCTGCGAACCCCTCCTGCTGAAATAATGTCCCTCATCTCAGCACAAAGCTTAATTGTACCACAGTGAATTACTCCACATTGGATTTCTGACCGGCTGCTGATCAATGTGCCTTTTTATTAGTAGTCCTTCTCTGGAGCTGTTTTCCCTCTGACAGCTCCTCTGTAATTACTTCTAGTGGTGACTCCATGTTTGTGGAGGGTTTTCAGCAGGGTCACCTCCAGCCAAAGGTCATGTTAAATAATAGGAGATGAGATAAGCCCCAGAGGATGAATCCCATTGGCTTTGGTACTTACTTGATTTTACCTCTTGCACCAATTGTATGTCAAGCTTTTCACTTTTTCAATGAAATATTCCGACATCTACTGGAAATTCCCCTACAGGCATTTCCTCTAATGTCACCAAAGTGTTTACTTTTGAGAGAAAAATCTCGACACTATTAAAGAAATTTATAATTATTTATAAACAAATAAATTCAAATGTTGCAGGCCAACACGCAAAACTAAAATGATGAACACAATTAACAACCTAGCTGCTAAACAACTGCATATTAGCATTGTCACTGTCTAGATATTTGTTGGTATCAACAAATAGATGAGGGTGAATAGTTGATTAATCACATAGTCAAGTCATCTATTAGCAAAAAAAAAAAATATGATAGTCAATGAAGATCTGTAAACAAAAACAAGCTACTCAAATGTAAATACTTAATAGTTGGAATGTTTATCGACCCTACTTCATCAAATAATAATTAGCAGATCTTTAAATAATAAAAATATTTGTCTGTTTTATTTTTATAGTTAAATTTTACTTTAAGGGCATATTTAATGAATAACAACATAAAACATGTAGGAATTTGAACCTTATTTCAGAACTGTGCCTTCCATTTTCCCCTCTGCTTGTCTGCAGCATTTCTCTCAAGTGATTTACACCATCTTTGTGCCTAACTATCTTTGTTTGCAGCCAAAGTCAAACCATCCCACATCCAAACTGTGGAGCACCCGGCCTCCACCCAGTCAACTCCACATCCATCAGAATGATGCATGACTCTTGTCAGGCTCACGTGATGAGTATTGCATGACCGTGCTTGAACACGCAAGTGCTTATAAATAAAATATCTGCATTTCAATCAGCTAACACTCCATCTGCAAACTCATGCAATAAGGCGCCTACTTTCACAAAGGATGTTAAAATGTGGATTGCTCTTAAGGGACTTGACATTTAATTCGAAAAGGGCTCCCTGTTTTGATTTACTTTCTGGAGTTACAGCCAAATGTGTCTCTGTTAGCATCGATAACCTTCACCTGCCTCAAAATGCATGTTCCCTTAATGCGGTTGTCAGCTTAAAGAAAAAAAAGAAAAACAATAGCCTAAATTAGTGAACAACAGATGGACATCGCATGAATGAAAAACATGGTAGTTTTGATCTAACGCTGCTTATTTCTTGTCTCTGATTTAGTCGACATAAACCAAACTTGGCTAACTTACTGACACTGTGTTTAATTCAAAATGTAAAACACTGACAAAGCATCAACTAACCGAGTACTTTTGTTGCTTTAATTTAACCAAACAACAACCATTTCACATCGTAAACCACATGTTTAAAAAGGCTCTGGGTGTTGGAAACAGATGCTGAAGGGTACCTTGAGTATTGTATCAGATGCCAAGGTTTGCGATGAAAACAGCGATTAATTTGATGAGCTGCGGTGAGTACGTGTAGAGACGGTCTGACACTACAGTGACTCACTGTTGGCTCTTAAGGAACAAAGTGGCATTAAAGGTGACATAATGGACTGTGGCTAACTGGTAAGCATGCTAACTTCAGTAGATATTCCAGCAACACAATATGTAGATGCTACTGACGCAGTGTCAAACTTGTTGCTTCTTTACATTCTGTAGGTAACGTTAGTTTTTCTGAATGTTGAAATTCTTTCAATTTGCTTCTTTAAAAGATTTTTACAGAAAAGTCCAACTTTCTGTTATTCTGAGATTACTGTGAGAAAACTGATGTTGTTTGTTTAAATTTGCACCACTTGTACCCTCCTACATGATGTGCTGAAGAGATAAAATGTTACTGAGGAACATTTTGCATGTGGATAATTACCTGCCTCATACATAATTCAACTCTCAGTGATTTCTATCATCACATGTCCCTTAGCAAGGTCCACTGCTTGTCATTGTTGCTTCTCTTTTGGAATAAAAAAGAGAAGAAGAGCTTTAAATTCTGTGCATCCCTTCAATATAGTCTGTTTAGTAGCCTTGATTATTATTATTGAGTATTATCTAACACATTGACATGGATGTTTGGCCTTTCTAATGAAAGGTTCACCCATCTATCTTTGCCAGCTTCCATCGTCCCACAGCAGGTCTAAACAAACCTCTGCAAGATAAAATTTGACAGCTTGCCTCTGAATGATTCTCTCCATATGCTGCGATCACCGCTGATGAACCACAGCTTGTAATTACATTATTCAGCTGTTTAAAGCGCACCCTCCATGGGTCATCTCACAGATACAGTCACTGATTCCAGATGATGCCGCCTGTCACTTATTACCAGTTTCCTGTTATCTTTTTATCGCAGGGACTGAATGACATGTGCAATGACTGGACAGACAGCAGAAATGGATCAGTATGGTAAACTGGATCTAGACGCTATCGAATCAGTCAGAGAGAGGATACAAGTGAGTGCATTCTTACTTCCTGAGAGAAGATAATAAACATTTATTCATATCTAGCACTTGATAAAAGGAGTTTTTTATTGCAAGTTTACTTTTTGAAAGAGTGCCAAGAGAAGAGCTTTAAACAATACAGACGATAATTAAAAAACATACCGGATCAGTGATAGCTTTGTCTCCACCAGCACTACCCATCACAGAATTAATGTAACTTGAAAAAAATCAGGAAAACAAAATTCCAGTTTATGAGAGAAACTTGAGTGAAAAAAAACACAGAGAGAAAAAAATCATGACTCAGTGAGTGAAAGCACAAAGAGATCAGACTCCAGTTTGGGGGAAATGACAGAGTAAACAGCTTAACATAAAGATAAAGTTGAACAGCCCACCATTAAGGGCCATTATATCTCTGAAAGGCCCAAAAAGCGACATTTTCCTAGCTAAACCATCTCTCATCTTTTCCTATTCTCCTATTATTTACTCTTGCAGATGATTCAAATGTAGCAAAGTAGATTAAAGTTTGTAAAGCATCTGGAAACGACAAACTCTGAAACTTGGGAGTCTTATAAAAAGTGGTCAAAGGTATAATCATTAATAATATCAATATGTGCAGCTCATAATGAGTGTGGATATTATGAAGAAAGTCTTTTTCTGATGAGACAGACATCTGTTACAGATGTTCACGCCGGCATCAAAGCAGACATGATAGCATACTAGCGCTTTGCATAAATATTGGAAAAGGTTTAACATGATATAAATACTTTCCATTGAGAACAACAAGCAGCTTCAGGCAGCTATATACCAAGCTTCAATAAGTCTAATATCCTCAGTGGCCATGGCTGAAGAAACTGGGCTGGGTTCATCTTTTATTCAAGACTAATACCTCCGGCCAAACGCTCAGGGAGCAAAATGTCAATGACAATGTGGTGCGTTGGCAGGGGCGGTAATACATTTCTCTATTCCTTGCGCCCCATTGGCAAGTCCCCAAATGGTGTGGCAAATCAAATAAAGCTGCAAGTTTGTTTTGTTTGTAAGGGCCAAAAAACCTTCAACAAACCCAGTCGAATTCAACTGCACGATTACTCCGCAGCACCAACTTTCTGTTAGTCCACAGCTCTGATGAATTAAAGTGTCAGTCTGAAAGTTTGTGCAAAATGCCAAATTCAATATTAACAAAATAAGAAGTAATTAGTTGCCATTGTTTTAATATATTAGAATTTCATCATGCTAAAATGCCAAACGCCCTGCTGAATCTCTCGTCGTCTCTCAGACTAAGAGACGATAACAATGGCAGCGGCACTGATGTGACAGAGGGAGACACAGAGAGAAAGAGAGGGTGCCAAAAGAAAGCAAGGTGGAGAGACAGACATTGACAGTGAAAGACAAGACAAAGACAACAGGATCTGTATCAGAGAGGAGGAGAGATAAAAGCCAGGCAGACAGCTGCTGGCGGCTGCATCATGACATTGGCAGGACGAGTTGTCACTGGCAGAGGTATGTGAGGGTACTTCTGATGTCGCCTTGTATTTGTTCTTCTTTTGTTGTCAATGAGATGAAAAAACTGGAAAATGCCCTACCACAGGATATGAGACAAGTCGGGTCAATGCATGTCCCGAGGTGCAAAATACTTTTTTTTTTTGCCCCTAATGACAATGATGCAGGAATGTATCTCAGGCAGGCAAGAATTTACATTTAGTCTTGTTACTAAAACAAACTTTTTGGTGTCCAAGTGCAACTTATCAAAACTGTCAAGCACCAAAATTCAACATCAGGTCTGGTTAGTTCTCATTTACTTACTCTTTGATTTTCTGAATTAAGCCATATTATTGCATTTAACATAAAGGATCTGCTTTTGTTAACAATATAATATGCAACATTCCCACACTAGAATTTTTAAGAATGACAAGACCTATGTTTCAAGCTGTTTACTCAAATTATTTCAAATGTTTCAAACATTGTTTGTCTAATTTGGTTGCCTTTCAACAGCGCTGTACATCCACAGATGGAGCTACTTGGCACTAGTTGCTATAGCATTTAAGGAAACACAGGAAACACAAATGAGATAAAGGAAGTCAGTGAACGGGCTTAACTAATGTATGGATGGGGGTGTGAGTCTGCAGCTTTGAGGCGAGTGCCTCTTAAGTCTTGAGACTTGATCTTTAAAAGACTTGAGAGTCAACTTGGACTTAAGATTTGGAACTTGTAAACAACCGTCATCTTACTTTGTTTTACTTTTTGGTGAACTGAAATTAACCAAACATGTGATGAGCTGAATGTCATTTCCTCCCTTTTTATCTGTCTGGTGATGAGTTGTTGTGTGTGATCGCTTGTAAAATGAAATTCAGTAATAACACCCTCTTTGTTGCCACATTTCCTTCAAAACAATAAAAATATCTGTTATATTACCATTATATCTGAATGATTTCACTAATGCTGTCTTAAAAATGAAGCACACGTGCACACAAAATCTTTTTGGATGCTACTGAAACTCTGCTTAAAACAATGATGAACGTGACTACAAATCCTCAGGGGGCCTCTGAGTGTCTTTCCATGTGACCCGACTTTTCTCTCTGTTGCACTTTTGTCTAAGCAGATTTGCAGTGGGTGACAATGCTATTCTTGCCAAGCTTTGATCAGAGAGTAACACCAGCAGACAGAGTGGAGAAATCTGCTCCCGACAACAGGCAGAGTCAGCCTGAGCCGACCCAGAGGAGCGCAGGGAGAAAGTAGGCCTTCTCCCCCGAGAGGAAGCTCAGCTAAACGCAGTGACACTGTGTCATGGTCTGACACGCCAGGAAGTCACAGAGAAATCCTGCCACGCTTGGGGCCATTTCATGCAAAAAAACGAATCAATAAGCTATATGTGATTCACTCAAAACCAGTGTTTATAATTTATAACGCTGGCGTAAGCGTTTAAAAACCTGCTTGTTGACATTTTTGGAAAGTGTGCATGTTTTCCTCTGCATATTTTATGGGCACACAAAAAATATCTTTAATAAAAACACATCGGCGGCCAAGTTTCTTTTTTGTGTTTTAAAACTTTTCATCATAAGAAAACCAGTGAAAACAGCTCCCCTGTAAGCTGAATTCTTTGGCCTGACAGGAAAGAAAAAGGCTTTCATGTTCATAAAACAGCAGCTGACGCTTCGTATCTGCCAGCAAACAAGGGTGTGAGACACGTCCCGATGACTGATGTGCTTTGAAAAGCTGCAGTCACAGCGAGAGAACGAGCATGAGTGAGAGTGAAATGTATAGAGCAGAACGATCCTCACTTCTGTCGTCGCTCCACAAATTGCTTTCTGTGCTGTAGACGCTGAACATGGGTGCTGACCCCGAGCCTGCGTGTCTCTTTCCATCAGTGATCATTTTACACTGTTTTTAAACAGCGTTGAATAAATCAGAAGAAAGGCTTTGTATGTGAAAAGTGGCAGCGTTTGATGTGATAAGTATAATACATGGATGAGTCAGCCTTTTGCTTTACATTAAAACAAACCCCTGAATAAAACGCTTTGCTTTGCTTTAAGGTGGATTTTTCTTCTTTGTATTTAAGTCTGTCCTTTACAGTTATTAATGTGATTCAGCTTGGTCCTCTGAGCAAACAGCACAAAGACAAAGAAACACAAGCACGCATTGCCAAAGGAAGAAAACTTGCTGATGAGCTGAGGATGAAACAAGGTCAACTCACAGCATTTGTCTTTTCTTTGGAGAAGAAAAACAAAGACGAAATAAAATAGTGCAACTATGTCTGGGTTTCCAAGCAGCTCTGAACATACAAATAAGCATTTGAACATAATGTGACTTCCGTTTTAAGTTTAAGTGTAGCAGGCAAGATGCTGAGCTTGATGGCATGATGCCTGCAGAAGTATGCAATTTGTAAGGAATTCTTTTCTTTCTGTAAACATTACCGTGCAGGATGTAAAGGTATATTTTAGCTAAGGGATTACTGTGAATACTCTTAAGTTCTAAGATGCTAAACCTTTAAATCAGGCAGGTCCAGAGCCAAATATCTTCTTCTTTGCACCCAGACAATGATTTGTGGTCTGCCCAGTGACCTCAGGAGGGATGGAGAGGTGTAGAAAGCTAACAAGGGGACATGTGCCACCTAAATTTGCTTCAGAATGACAATGAGCCCTCTTCATTTACATGTCGGATTAGTGTTATGCGGTCAAGTCAAGATATAGTTGCAAACAGTTAACAAACCAAACCAGTCAATGTCAGGATGTCAACCTTGTAAATGATTTCTGATTCTAAGATTCATGAATATGAAAGAGGAAATCAATAATTTAAGGTTTTCAATATGTTATGAAGGGAAAGAATTGAGTGGGCTAGATGTCAATTTCCAGCAAGATGGAGATTATCTGTGAACAGGCTGAAAAGTCTCAAAGCCACAGAGACAAAGAACAGAAGTCATTAACCTCCGAATGTGCCACTTTTTTTACATTTTCATTATAATAAATTGATCCATGCACCGTCTAACCTCATGGCAGGAATGTAGATGCAAGTTCCCCTTGTTAGGGTGACAGTTTTTTAGGATTGTGTGCACATACACAGTCCTCATTATCATGATATCCTCTGTGACATCTGCACCAATTGTCTCCAGAGACATGTCCTGTGTGTCACAGGAAGGTGTGGGGCTCAGTGCCTCTGTCAATCAAACTGATATCATGTCACACTTTATGTCAAGCCTTGTAAACACAGTTTCTCTCTTTAAAATCTGCTTTTTTTTAATCTTGAAAGAGCTTTTTTTGTTGAAAAAAAGGGCTTGATGCGGGTCTTTCCTCATATAAGTACATCCAATGTCTCTCCAAAAAAACAGATATTATATATCTCATATCAAGTTGATAGGCAGTGATAAACCAAAGAGGCAGAAAACAAGCGTGGAAAAGCTCAGAAAACACCCAAAGCCATGCACAGAGTTTACTGACTTTGATACAGCCACACTTGTGTGGGAGGGTGACCTCTGCTAAGATACAGCTGCTTTGATCCAGCTTCTTCTTCTGCTGTTACGAACCCAACAACAGCTGAGATCCAGTGCAAATATGTTGACATGCTGCAGGCTTATTAACACTGCAGACACCAAATGGTTCCTGGTACAATGAGCTGTTTTGTGCGAATGCATCAAACTTTTACAACACTCTCACAGCGACGTACTTAACAGCACTCAAGGATGCTTATTTATAGATGTGTAGCCATTAGTTTCAATATACTGCACACTGTCTGGCAGGCAGTTTTTATTCCATGAAGGTTTGTAATGAGAATTGGTAAACATGAGATGATTAAATAATAGTTTGTGTGTCAGCAAGCAAACACAAAATGCTTCGTAACCCAACTGAGGCTGATGGAAACAACGCTGGTTCTACAAATTTCTCTTCATACATCAAAATATTTTACACATTTAAGTTATGAGTTAATATGTGATGATGCTTTATTCCTAATAAAGAATACAGTCAAACTATTTACATCCATAGTTTCCCACTTTCCCTCACTGGTGACGCAGTTTTGGTTTTGCTGCAAAATACCTGAGATGTCAGCTGATGAAACTTCTGCATCCTCTCAATATATTTATGTTTTTAGTTGCTTGAAAAATTGCTGTTCCAAAAAAAAGTCATAATTGCTCTGGATAATGCACAGACATCACCGTGTTAATAGTTTGGGGTTATTCATTAAAATCCATTTTGTTTTTGCCATTAGACCAAATGAAGATAATTAGTGTTAATGTTCAAATTTCACTTCATGTGTTCATGTAGAACTTTGTTGGAGACAACTTACTATTCTGCTCACACAAATTGAAATCCATTTTCACACTCTTTCTTTCTTTGAACAAAAGCTTTAAGGTCCTTCTGTCTGAATGATAAAAGGATTGCAGGACTGTGATAAAAAGCCTGAGTAACCACAACAAAAATAATGACGCCTCTGCATTTGTTCATGCCAGTTAGAGATAAAACCCTCCAAAAAAGACAAAAGAAATCGAGAGTGACAAAAAAGCAGAGTTTTTATGTGTGCTGGACTTTGTGTGAGTTTCTATTAAAGATTAACAAGGTTTTTTTTTTTTGCCTTCCACCAGTTCTTCAACTTGTGAAAAAAAGCAAAAAAAATACCTCAGTGCAAAAAAAGTAAAGTTAGGAACAGAGAGGGAGCAGAAATATCTGCAAACCCAGGGAAGCGAGAGGGTTTTCAGAGCTGGTTTTCAGACAGAGCGCATATTTTCCCTGCAAATGTAGTGTCAATAGTTACTGTGACTAACAGGAAAATGATGATACAGAAACAGACAAACAGTGTAGACGATGACTGGATGAATCATTTTGTGCAAACACAGTGCAGGACCGCTGGCTCCCAGATTATCTGATAAATCTGTATCATAGAGGTTTTTCGGGAAAAGTGTAAGAGTGAGTTACTGTATGAAATAAAAAGAAATAAAAACCCTTGAGGTTATGGAAAATTTCTCAAGAAAACCCACATCTTTAACTCTGCATTTCAGATTGCAAATGTTTTTTCCTGAAGCAGAAAAGACTCAACTTTTTGAATGTTGCATATTTCTTTTTATGGACTATTAATGTGAGATTCTGTACCCAAGGCTATGCAACATGTTTCTTCAGACTGGCCTCATAAATGGATTCAAAACTATCTCTAGCTTTGGAAATTTCTTCTATTCATACACCGCTAAAATCATCAGTTTAATAAAATACCTTGAGTTAATAAGCAATGGGAGAGCAAACAGTTGAATATTACATGCCTGTCCTTCTTGGATACTCTTGACATAATTGAGATGTAGACTTGCACTTCTAAAAGCTGAAGAGGCGGTTAAGCACTTCAATTTATGACAAAGCGGCTTTTGATTTTTTTGAAATAGTTCATGGTGCTTTTTAATGCTGAAAGAAGAGACAGAAAAGATACAATCGGCAAGTCATATTTTTGCTCCCAGAGCGTCTGAATGGCTTTGACCTTTGTCAGCCCCCTCACAGGTAAAGAGCCTTCCTCTGCACACATTCGCAGCAAACTCAGAGGAACAAAAAAGACACTTTTCTGGTGAGCAGGAGGAAAAGAGGTGTTCATAATGTAAGAAGCAGCAAGATGATGAAGAGATGGCGGTCTCCATAACAAAGAGGAGCAGCAGGCAAAAAACACCTCTGACATAAATCAATCCACCAAGACATTTCAGTTGTTTTTATTCCTACTGGGAAATAAATTGCTCCTATAAAAGCAAAAAGATGACAACTTACGGGACATCTTAATTCTTGCTGTGTTTGATTGCGTGTTTATGTGCACATAAACGTCCCAGCAGGTTTTGTCTCTTTGCAGTGAGACATGAAAATAAATGGAAATGTCCATAAAAAGCCGCTGAACACCGGTGGATCATTTTCTCTCTGATGCTTTGCTTCTGCAGAGCTGCACTTCAGTGGCAGCTTCGTATAAGACTACAGCTGAGGACAGGCAACAATCTGCTGAATAAAATGGAGCTGA
This sequence comes from Ctenochaetus hawaiiensis, assembly GCA_029783645.1. NCBI lineage: Eukaryota > Metazoa > Chordata > Actinopteri > Acanthuriformes > Acanthuridae > Ctenochaetus > Ctenochaetus hawaiiensis. Next base: position 10,364,381 of record JAPZDY010000009.1, on the reverse strand, counting down.
CGTACTAATAATGATCTGTGCAGGAGACCAAATCACAGGTGATGTCAGAGTAACCCGGTAATTAATGAAGATCATTGCATGTCCTGCCCTCCCAGTCATTGACTACTACAAAACCTGATGGTGCAGAAAAAAACCATAATGTGCTTCTTCTTACATCACTTCCCTGAAATGAACTCCTAAAATGCACAAGTTCTGACTGATTATACATGAATAGTATTTAAAATTCATACCACTGCTTTATTTACTGACAGTTTCCCTCATCACCATCTGCTGTGGTGGTGCCATGACATTTAACGAACAGCTACGTGGTAGGCAGGCGGCCATTTCATCTGAAGCCAGACCGTGCCCCGGAGACAGACAGAGGGAGATGAATGAACGCTCACAGATGAAGGTTTCATCTCTCTCACTGCTTTTATTGCGTTTTTACAACACCGACACGTGAGCATTATCAAGCATGTGCAAGCATGCATGTAAAAGCAAGTGCAGCTACAAACAATGCCCCACTTAACTAGCATCAAAGCCAGGCTGCTCAGAAAGAAAGTGTTTGTTTTACGTATGGAGAGTCCAGATAAAAGCTATCGATCTGCACAGTCGATAAGAAACAGGTTGGCTTCTTATGAACCTGCTTCACTTGGATCTTCGCCTGAGTGCTGTCAATTCTAATGATATAAGAAAGCTGTGGGGATTGTTTTTGTTAGCGTGCTAGCAAAAGTGCAGGTGCAGGTACAAAACAGCAAGACTGAGCTGGTGTCTCGCTCAAGGACACATTAGCAGATCAGCAAGTCTGACAAAAAAGCAAAATATGTTTGTCACTGCCTTTGAAAATTATTCATAGAAACTTTTTCTGATGTTTGTGTAGGGAAAAGTTTGTCACTGCCTTGCAAAATCACTAGAAAAAGATTATTTATATTTTCCAATCTGCAAGCGCTATTGATAAAGTTGCAATAATCAATATTTTTACAATAGCAAATTACCATAATTTCCGGACTATAAGCCGCTACTTTTTTCCGACGCTTTGAACCTTC
>JAPZDY010000009.1:10351388-10363256 GCA_029783645.1 Ctenochaetus hawaiiensis | reverse complement strand
AGCTTTAGTGGTTTTAGTTGTTAAATTTAGTGGGTGCGGCTTATATACAGGTGCGGCTTATAGTCCGAAAAGTACGGTATGCCAGTAAATTCCGCTGTTTGCTGTCTGTTCAGCACCCAACAGCTGACAAGTTAGCTACTGGCTGGTGATAGCATTTAGCAGCTAAGAGTTGCTGGAGACAAACTTTACAGGGCAACAATATTCAGTTTTTTCTTTATGGCTTGTTGCACTACAAGTGGTTAAATAATCAGCTCAGGTAAGATTAAAATTTAGTCAGCTTCAGGCTTAAAGCACAGTTTAGCTAGTAATAATCTACTTGGTTAAAGCTAAATTAATATAATAAACAATTGACAGTGTCCACTTTTGCAGTAGTACGATGAACTTTGAACTCTGTGGTTCTACAGCTACTGTAAGCAGCAAAAACAAAAAAAGTGGTTCTTGTTATATTATTTTCTCTTTTCATTTGCTGACAGATCACTGCTGAAGATCTGGTGACAGCAGTCTTTTTCCAACATCTCAGTTTCGTCCAAAATCCCAAAGCTGACATACAATCCCTCGTATCACCGGCACAGTCTCCTACCTTTTTTGAATGGAACATTTTGATAGCTGCAGGTATACTGACAGACAGAGAGAACTAAATTATTCTGGTTTGACAATATATTTGATTCCCATTAATGACAAAAAAAAAAAAAAAATCCAAGCTTTGAACGATAGCACTATGGGAGCCAGGCTGCTTTTTAACTTAGTAACCCAGACAAATGATTTGCAGCAGAAGCCTAAATAGACTTTTATAGTCTCCCTAAAGCCCTACTTCTGACAAGAAGACATTCATCACTTTACTGAATAGCTTGTGTATTTCAGCTATGATGGCTTACACCAACATATACTTGCCTCTGTGTATTACATAAACTACAGTCTGATTCATGCCATTGACTGTAACAAGCTACACAAAAGGCCTCAGTAACTCCGACAGTCTCTTATGTGAGCTGGAGCTTAAAATGCATGTGCACAAACAACAAACAAAGTCGTACTCATCTGTAGATCTAAAGAAGATAACACTTTTATCCTCAAACCACTTAAAACACAATTTTATATGAGAGCAGCTGATGTTTTAGTCAAAGCGTGTCAGAGCATAAAAGAGTCTTTCTTGCCTCCTTCAGATGACGGACAGCTATGACGTTAATGCTTTGCTGGCCTAAATGTCTCCCACAGTAGCTGAGACAGTAATACACCGCAGAGATGAGCAGGTCCGAGGGCGGAAGGGGAGAAAACGATTTGCCCCTCTTATTCCTCCTTCTCGTTCAGAGCGGCGTTCATCACCATTAGAGTTCATTAACATGAGTTAATGCTCGTTTGGCAGCGGTGTGCCAGCGGGTTTCTGCAGCTTGCTGCCAGCTCCTTGCCGCAACAGAGTGAATATGAGAGTGGTGGAGGGACGTGGAAAGATATATTGTATATGTAAATAAATGAAGCAATTTTCTACAAAAGAATGCATGAAAATAAGCACGAAGGCCATATTTCCATTGTGTTTTCTACATTGCTTTCTACAGTTTTATTACTTTTTTTTTATTGATGTCAACTTGTTGTGCTCACTTGTAATGGCCTCCGTCTGGAAAATTAGCAGCACCCAGTTGATGACTCGGAAATACATCAAGGTAGAGATCTAATTTATGACGAGGCCAACATTAAAGATCCCAGAAACACAGGGAGGAAGCCAAGTTCAAAAAGGAACAAAACTAAAACTTCAAAATTCAAATCGGTAGATTTATAAACAATTAAAATTCAAATAAAGCAATTAAAATTCATATAAAGAAAAAGAGAATAAAATCAACTAAAAGAAGAACAGCTGGAAATATATACATTGCCACAGTTTTGACAATATGTGGACTAAACATTTAAATAACCATATTATTAAATAACCATAAATCAATAATGGAAATAGCTCATAGTTGCTGTGCTACACTGGATTAGATAAAACAGAGGACACATTCAGACTGATGACAAACTTCCAACGCATCTATCACATTAAAAGCACACTGATAGGCTTATAAGCTCATATGCTGATTAAACCAGAGCACAACAGTGTGAAGGACAGTTTGTGTAGACAGAGCAGCTGTGTGTGGAACCATGCAGAGATAAGACAAAGGCTGAAGGTCCTCTGCAGCATCAGCTCACCAGAGACTTTGTTTCAGATGGCTGACGTTTACCCGTCCTCCCCTTTTTGTTACCCTCTGCACAACATATCAGCATCCTTCTCTCCTTGAGCTGCTGTTCACATCTGGAGCTTAAGAGGAACACTTCTCTGCTTTAATGATCTCTCAGGGCGGACACGCACATCACAGCAGAAACACCGGGAACAAACACCACGTCCTTCCCCTTTGCTCCCCTGAAAGAAGCCATTTTTTTCTGTTGGCGAGTGTCAATTAAATCAGGCTCAAAATGGCCACCCCTCCTGTTGCAGGGTGCACTTACTGCACAGAGGGAAACAGCAGGTGTGATGACATAATGACACCAGCTGGCACGAGTTCAGCCCCTCTGTCAGCAGGGGAATGGAGGTGATGGATGTTTCTGAAAAGCTGCCTCTTTTACAGAGTTGACTTTTCCATGTTTACAGTATATTTATGAAATATTTATAAAAATCGGAAAAGTGGTGCTGTTCAGCTTGTTTTACCAACAACAAGAAAGAAAAAGAACAACGTTTTTTTTCCCACTCAGTAAAGAAGCACTATAATTACACATTATTTTCATGATTGCTTTTGATAAAAATGATCTATTTTATGATGGAGCAGATTTTTATTGCCATTTTTTTTTATTTTGCATTAATTCATCATCTTGTTTTAGTATATATAAATACTTGCACAGATTGCTAAGACTTTAATGGATCCAAATAAAATGAATGAACTCACCACAAGGCACAAAGTTGCTAACATTAATAAAAAACAACAAAAAGCCACTGACTTGCCATTACAGCAGCAAATTCATACTGTAATGTTGTTATTGTATATGCACACATGACAAATAAAATCTACGTAATTCCTTGTGTCAGGTTGACTTTGTGCCCTCTTTTATTGAATTTTAATTTTCATGTAATTAGCTAAATCGATAAAGGCAATGTCTGGGCGCCCAAGACTAGATTTGCAAACCTCTGTGTTCCTCAGGAAACATTTCATCAAACAACCTTTTTCTTTTTTTCAAATAAAGCTGTGTGTTCAAACTGTTTATAGATATATCTTTGATGTAAACTTCAGTATATGAAGCTGTGTCTCTATCAGGTCATGGATGGACTAAAATGCTCTTTAATAATGAATGGTTTCCTTTGGGTGAGTGCTCAGGTGGTTCTTATCAGTTTCATCCCACTAATCTGTTTTCAGTGCAAAGAGCTGCATCATTTTAAAGTAGGTGCCAATAAGCAGGGACAGGCGCCACTGTGGCTCAGCGGTCAGCACTGAGCGAACCCCACCGGGGCTCACTGGGACCTTTGTGTGTTCAGTTTGCATGTTCTCCCCCATCATGGTTTCTACCCACACATTTAAGACATGCATTTTACCGACACTGACGAAGAAACGGGCCTCAGACCTGAAGCTGATCTCTGAGTGCTAAAGTGAGGCAGCCCATCGCTTTGTGATGAGTCAAATGCAGAGGACAAATTTCCCTGCTGGGACTAATAAAATATAACTGAACTCAACTGAATTGCTTTATAGAAGTCATTTGATTTCAGCTTAATAGACTTAAAGGTAAGTTTTTTTTGGTAAAAAGAAGAGCAGAGAAGGAACAGCTTCTTCTAAAAGGGCAGATTTGGTTTTCATTTAGGATCTCAAACACGACCTTCATGCTAAAACTGCATAGTGACAAATGATGAATTCACTAGAGAGAAAGATAAAAACCTCCTGCGTCCTTCCTGTTTCTACTGGCTTTGCTGTTTTTCTTCTCCCCTTTTTTCCTCTTCAATCTGCACCTCTGATCACCCTCTGTTTGTTCAAGCATCTGCCACATGGACTGACTTTCACAGAAAACAGGACTTAATGATGTTGCCAAAAATATCGCTGACAATGAAGCAGAGGATTTTGTTATTACAAAGCTGTATCTTCCCGTCATTCATTCGTTCATTTGTGCATCAGATGCTAAGGAGCCTTCTGTGAACACAAACTAACCACGGCCATTCAAATCTGTAAGATGGGTGTGCCGGCCAAGATAAAGTTAATTAAAATGATCATGTCAGGAGCGACGTTTGGTGCACGTGTTTCTGGAAAAATAACAACGTCTGTTTATGTAAAGTATGAAAAAAGTGAGAACCGAAAGAGAGGCTGCTGGATCCAACACCACATTTAAAGGTTTTGTAAGTAAACAACCACACAATCGAAATAAAAACTACGCAACAAAGCACAACTCACCTGTATGTTGTCAAAGGATGTTTTGTTGGTGACGTCATACAGCAAAAGCAAAGCTAGAGAGAAAAGGAGACAAGCCTCAGTGTATTGTTTTAAAATTCATGCAAATCATTTTAGATCGTAAAATGGTTTAGAGGAAAGATACTTCAGCAATATTAAATTGAATAATTCATTTCCATGTCTCTCAAATCCTCCTTAAACTAAATTATGAACGAGTTCATTTTCACTCTGGGCACCAGACCGATTCCTTTAATTCTCTTTCTTGGCCTGACAAAGCTCTGCATCACGATTGACTCCAGCAGACCAGAGTTAAGACCTCAGGAGCTTCATTTATTTTAAAGACGTTTCAGTGCAAAAATATGGAACAGCATTAGAACTTAACCTTGAAGATATACGACAAGTTGAACACTGGTTTGTTTGTTTTTTATTTCTCAACAGCACTTAAAAATTAAAACTTAACCAGGACATAGTTTTTACTCGATTTGTAAAACTTGTTTTAAGTTGTGTGCCACAGATGACACCCACTGACAAAAGCCACAGTAAGGCATTTCAGTAGTCTACAAGACCCAAAAGGGAAATCTGATGTCATTGCTTGAAACAAACTTGCAAAAATACATAATAAATTGCTTTTAACTTTACATTTAAAACTTACAAAACAAAACGTCAGTTTAGAAGGTTTCTGTTCAAGCAAAACATTATGTTTTAGTCTACATCATCAGTCTGAGTACTGCCATGATCTGAATTTAAATCTTTGTTGTCTGGCAGAAAATTGTTACTTTGCAGGAAATGGACAAACCCTGTTCCTTTTTTTTTAAATAACAAGATTCTGTCAAAGTTGGTATTGTGTCCTTATAAAAGGTCACGCACTTGTGTCTGAAACATAAACACAGGCATAAAGAGTGGTACATTACTTCAATTTATAGACGACATAAAAAGGCATATGAAGTTTTTGTATCACTTTTATGCAATCAAATGCCGCTCCAACAGAGTACTGAAGTCATTTTGTCAAGTATTTAACTTGACAACATGACTAATACAAAGATGAGAAAATCTGAGCGAGGGAGCCTTTTAAACTGCTGAGCTGCCTCAGTTCATGTTTCTCCATCAGTCTACGCAGCGGCTCACCTGCTGAGTGCAGATGTTTGAGAGGCAGAGAACAACAGTACAGATGAGAAAAGGAGGCGTCCCAGGAGATGGTGAGCGTGATGCAGACTGACAGCTGTGCAGTAAAGCTGACTTCTGTTGAGCTTGTCTTGATGGTGTCTCTTACTTTTCTGTCTTTTATCACTCAATGGTTGAAGTCAGGACACAGAAAGTAATAAACTGCTGCAACTGTTGCTAAAGACGTTTGTGTGTGTGTGTGTGTGTGCGCGCGCCTGTGTTCATGGTTTATGCATGCCTCATCTTTTACAAAACTTGTTTTAAAATAATAACATATCTGCATAGGTCAGCCTCAGTTGTTATTGTTATTATTTCGGGTATCCTTATAGGTGAGATTTAATTGAAAGAAGAAAGAATGAAATTGAGTTTCAGTGGAGGAGAGACTGCGAGCAAAGATTAGAGAAAGACATAATGAGAAGAGGAGAAACAGAAATTGGAGTGAAAAACAACAAAAGGGGGAAAAGGCTAAATTGCTGTGACACAATAACAAAACATGAGGAAGAAAGAAAGATGGAGGAACAGCAACAAGAACTGGAGAAAACGTTAAGTCTGTGTGTGTGTCACATTCACACACTCACTTACACAAACACTTTGGATCATTTTTAAATCGCACATCTGTGATTTTAATTTTATCATTTGAAAAAGCTTACGTTCACCCCCTACCCCGATTCATTCTTTAATGTGTGAATATTTTCTATGAATTTATTTTCAATTTGAGCCTCCACGCTGGTCACTGAATTACATTGTACATTATGAGAGGAAACTCATTTACAGCATCATTAGATATTAGGATGAAGCTTTTAGGAAAAGTTGCCAGACACACAAGAAATAGTTTATTGCAAATCAGCCTAATCATACTTACTTATAAAAAAAGTCATTTTGTTTATTTTATTGAATAATATTCCATCTGTGCAGGGAAAATCAACATAGCAGAGGCCCTTTTGTCCACGAGGAAACAGTCCTCCATCAATCTGAGGTTGTTGTGCAACATAACTGTGTAAAAAGAGATTTGCAGGCGTATTATGGGAACGTAAACCATCATGACTACCATCATGACTCTTTTAAATCTAGATTTTTTTTTTATCAATAGTCTCTCCAAGTAAACCTTTATTTTCTTCTTTGTGCTTTGTCTGTTTATTTTTCTGTATTTTTTTCCCACTGGTTTCTCTTTTCTTACTGTCGACACAAACAAACTGGTGTACGCAGAGGGGAGCATAACTAAAAAAAAAATTAAGAAAATAAAATCCAGAAAACAGAAACTAAGTAATCAATTTTTAGACAAAAATGAGCTGAAAAATATGATGGCTGTCTACACCTTTTCTCCCACACAGCAGATACAGTGCATATTCACCAGCATCTAAAATAATCCTCCCTACATGCATCTCTCTCTCTCTCTCTCCATCTCTCTCCCTCCTGTCTTAGAGTCCCTCCACCCTCCCACACTCATCCTCTCTCTGAGTGCACCAGCACTTTAGCTCTGGATTTTTTTAAAGACCTCTTGTTCCCCAAAACTGATGGCAGTGACAATTAGCATCATTCATCAGTTTTCACCTTGGCTTCAGGGGCGAGCGTGCGTTTGCATGTCAAACACTGAATGTTCCTGTAAATGGATTTAAGGTCGTAAAAGTGGTGCTGATCTAAAAATCCTTCAGTGTGTCATAATGTCACTGTCATTGGATGAAACATAAACATAAACCTTATTTATATTCAAAAAACTCCCCTGTAATTAACCATAAAACAGCTGCAGTAACTGATGGCTGATCTGATTTGCAGCTGTTGGCTTAAACTTAGTTCAGCTCCCTGGACTCAAGTTATTATCATTTATGCTAAAAGCTTGAGAATCTGTCCCTGGCTTTCAAACTGAGGCTGCTGAATTAAATAATGATGGACTCTGGTATAGTAAAAAACTGAGTTTTTGTTTTTTGTAGGGTTGATGTCAAACCAGCCAATCAGTGGTCAGTTTGGTAAAAGGGCAGGTGTTGTTATCGGCATAAAAGACAAGAATCGACTAGATTTACAATTTTTGTGCTAATGTAGTGTTGTTAGTACAGGCCAACACTGGCAATGGAGAAAACAATGCTTGCAAGAAAACATTGATTGAAACAATGCAGAGTTAAAACCTGCAATAACAGATTTTTTTGGCCACTTGGGGGCAGTGGAAAAAAACTGTAAACAACACTTGAACAAGATCATCAACTTTTTAGTTGATACACTTGACACAACTTGTTAGCGAACAGTTATTTATTTACTTATTTAGCTGATACAAAGTAGATATAAAAGTCAAAAATTCATTTTCTTTTAGCTCTATTTTGATCTCTAATTGCACCTGACAGAAATATTCATTCTTAAGCTGCTAGAAGCTCCACTGTCCTCACCAGCTAGATACTAACCCTTTCTGTCTTCTGCTTGGTGATGGACGGGTTGTAAAGAGTGGATTTTGAGAGTTTTTTGTCGTTCAAAAAAGCTCGCCTTAGCCGTAGCTTAGTCTCTGCTAAATGTCCCCCTTGCTGCTAAATGGACCATTATGTTCATCAGCTAGCTGCCAGCTGTGCCTGTCTACTGCTTCATGCTGAGCAGGTGAATTCAGCCTTTAGAGCTTTTTTGTGGAATGCAGCTGCCTGCTGTGGGCAAAAATTACACATCGACGACAGCAGAGTTGTGAGACAGCAAGCTAAACAATATAAATCTTTTTAAAAAGCTCACTCAAACTGATGGGAGCTGTAGATTCAGGTGATAATCATCTGTTGATTCATTGATGCAAGCAACTCTTTCACACAGTCCCTTTCACATTGTCAGAGAATGTACTTGAGTCGCTTTGGTGGGAAAGACTAAATAAAAGCATAAGTTTTGTTTTTTTGCGAAACAAAAAGCTCGACAGGGCACCTTTAAGTAATTGGTTTTTATCAATAACTAAATCTCATCATTGCACATCACATCACGTTATTTGGAAAATGACGAGTTGTTTCACCTTGAATGTTCCTGAAAACAGCTTCTGTACATCATTTCCAACTAAGAAGCTTTGCTTATGGTGTGTTGCTATTTCATTGGTATAGACAGACATACAGTGCAGCTTAAATAAGTCCAAAGTCAACAGGGTTTGCACTTAAATGTGAAACATCTATTTGTGTGACAAGATCAGTTCAATGTAGGATGTAAGGAGGCCAAAAGTAGACTTTGCTGGAATAAACGCGTTTGTTTTTAGAGTTGACAGAAAGCACACAGCGACTGACAGTCTGGAGTTTACACACAGTATGAAGGAAAAACAGGCAGATCAAAATGCACCTGCTTTAGTTTGTACAAAACACTGAACGCTGGGGAACAGACTCGGTGTGTGCAACACTTCAGACACTTCAAAAGCTCACTGACAGTCTGTGGCTGAAAACAGGAGTTTGTTCTGGTTGGACAAAGTGGCTGTGAATAACAGCCAGCAACATTTGCAGGTCTGGTATCAACATTGCTGTTCAAGTGATGAGTAGACTTTTTTTTTTTTTTACTGTGGCTGCCTTCAGGCCACCAGTCGAGTCTGAAGTTCAGAGCCTATCTTAAGTTATTTTTTCTACCTCCAGAATTACCAGAGGCAATTTCTAATTATTTTTTCACAGAACAGACAAGTGAGAAGGTGCGTCCAAAAGTTCACACCTCCAATTAATGAGTGGAGATCTTTGAAGCAACACTGTGGTCCTTAATGTGCTCGGCATCACAGATAGTTAAGCTCCTCCTGTGATATGCCTCAAAGTGTTGATGGTGACGGACTGAAAATCATGGCACTGAGAGGTCTGAGGCTGTGCTCCTCAGCATCATGCCTGAAACTGAACCTGCTAAGATTCCTCCTGGGTCTCCATCCTCCAGGACACAGAGACAAATAAATCCTGCTATAATTACACGGCCTAACAGCCAAACCATGACATGCATAATGAGGAGAATACACAGACACAGATCATTTACACTCATTAAATCATGGATCATGAAATTGGTCTCACACACACACACACACACATACACACAACCTGTCCCTGCTTGAGTTACATAAACCTAAATAGATTATACAGACACACAGATCCAGAAGGTACAACTTCCCTTTGATCACACAGGGATTCCTGACTGCCCAGAGATTAAACGACCAAATGAGGTGATGCATTCTACATACATATGAGGGGGAAAAATGACAAGCACATTCTGCAACATCATGTGAATATAAATTACCAAAAAAAAAACAAAAAACAGGGCCACCACAACATCTGCCCCCTCGGAGGAAAGTCAGTTGTGCTCAGAAAGCTATTCTGCGTGTAAAAGGTAACATCTTTCAGTTCTGTCATGCACTTTTCATTTCATTTCTATTATTTGCAGAATCACTTACTGTTAATTGTTATTTAGCACAGTGCGAGTGTGTCTGTGTTATCTGGAAATAACACCATAAGAAAACTGTATTTGCACTCTGGGGTGCAGCAGGGTCTGTACAATAGCTTCGTAGCCCTTGGATTTAATATCAACCACCATAATTAACAGTTGACAATAGACACTGTATGTGTGGCTACTGACTAATCAGACTTTACTGTGTTTTTGAACAACAGGGTTTGGGTTTTGTGCTTCATTCATTATGTGAATTTGATTCAAGCTCTTTACTAAAAGCAGCTCTGCATTGATTACCATTGTATGAGAAAACAATGGCTTGTTGCTGCTTAGAGGTTTATAAATGAACCTGCATGTCTAATAAGAACATCATAGTGAATAAAAAAGTAGATATAAAAACACACTGTTGAATATCAGAAATGGGAAACCACTCACATTGGAACTGAAACTGATAAGTTGATATCTGTACCAAAACCTTTTTGTTCAACCCTAAACTCCCCTTGTAAAACAAAAGTCTCTAAATACGTAAAAAAAAACAACTGGTAAATTCAAAGGAGAAAGCTGTTCAAAGCAAACTGAATAGCTATAGAACCCCATTTGTCTCTCTATACACTGAAAGTTTACTCTTTGGTACAAACATTAGGCAAGAATGATTTAATGTGAATCAATGCTCAGTAGTTTGAACTTAATTCGGTTGGTATCTTAACATTACCGAGTATGGTGCCCAGTCAAAGGGAAGACTGATTACAGATCATTAAAGAGTCCCATTAATCCTAAATGTGTTGTCTTTCCATCCCAGACTAAAAGTTGTAAAACCTCAGTGCTTTAAAATTCTGCACAGTGAAAGAAAAACAATCTCATGTACATCTTCAGACCAACATGAGTGTAAACTATAACTGCTATAAAAACTTTATTTAATGGCAATACAGCATCTAATTAAGAATCCTCCATTTAATTATGCTGGGCAGTTTTCAGCGTATCTTAGTCTATATATTTTATCTTTCTTTCCACACTCTTCACACCTGTTCCAACACTGAAGCTGCACAGTAATGAGGCCATAATCTACATATTAGGACACTGGCCTGAGTTGCATGTCAAGTGTCTGAAGGGTAACGGCGAATAGATTGGATTTACTCAGGAGTAAATCCTTAGTTGAAGAACAATCTCAAAACTTAATACGAGTGTGTATATGTGTGTGAGTGTCTCACCATGGGCGTCACGGTAGTAAGCATGAGTGACACTGCGGAACCGCTCCTGTCCAGCTGTGTCCCAGATCTGCAGAGAACGAGAGAGAGCGAGGTAATCACTGAACTGAGGGAGAAATCTTTATCTTTTTAATAAGTCTTCTGTTTGCTCAGTCATGGTGCTGAAGCTCATTGTGAAGCCCTCCTTTCAATTTTCTCCCGTGATACTGGATAAGCCTAAAAATATGGAAATTGATTTTGGAAAGTCCATTGTTTTAGAGTTCAAAGCTGAACAGATTTGTGATCAAAGTCGCATTGTTTTTTCATTTTTGTGGCCACTTGGGGGCAGAGCAGCAAGCTATAAACACAACATTAACATTTTATCACCATAAAATTGTTAATGCTTACATATTAGCAAGAGTAACCTAAATTCACATCTAGTAATACTTAAGATTTCTGTTTTTTTCTTTCACTTAATTAATCCAAGTCTGTTATTCTCTCTTTTTAGCTCCTAAATACTCCACCATGTTCACTTAGTAGTGGCCAGTTTTGTCTGTCTGCCATTTGGTTGGCTGGATAGGCAACATTTCTTGCCTGATATTTGATTCGATCGATGATATCAAATCAAAACGCCAAAGTTGCAGGCTGTAAACTGAAATAGAGAATTAAAGGAAGCTAAAAGCCTCCACAGATCTGAGGGGAACAAGGTCAGGGGTCCGTTTCACGAAGCAGGTTTAGTGAAAACTCCGAGTTTGTTAACCCTGAAATGAGGGAAACTCCGAGTT